>VBVR01003125.1:0-18957 GCA_011638315.1 Tetramorium parvispinum | reverse complement strand
CCCGCCTGCCACCCTCTTCTCCCCCTGTAGCCCCATTTACTCGCAGCGAGCCAGCCCACGTTTCACCCCCCGGGGGCCAGAGAGTTAGGAGGGTTGCCTGGCGCCCTTCTACCGCCCCCGCGTTCGCCCCTCGCCTCTTTCTCACCCCTTGGACGCCACACAAAGTGCGGACGGTTAGGGGCCGATGGTTTGAGGGGGTGGTTGGTTGGTTGGTTGGGTCAGGATGGAAACGGACCGCGAGTTTACGGATACCGATTGTACGAGCTTGCGCGCGTATATGTATACGTATACATGTGTGCGTGTGCGTTTACATGCGAACGCAAGTTTCCCATGTTGGGCGATGATCCTCTACCTACCGGTGGTGTAAATGTGACCAGGAATGCGTAGTGAAGGTATCCTTTGTCACTGGGTAAACGACTAAATTGTACGTCCTACTGCCGGAGAGACTGCTGATATACAATATTACTAATGTCCGGCACAGATCGCATCTTGCGTTAGGGATAATGAGGGAGGCTCGCGGTAGAATCCGTAGCGGTCGTCGGTAGTGGCCGGTTAGTTACGACGGAGCACTTATTACGATCGTAAACTGCTTTGATCTCGCGCGACGCGGGGATTTTTACGACGAGACGCGGGCGAGAGCAGCGGGGTCGTTAACGAGGAGTTATAAGACATCGCAGAATTATTAATTACACATCGTCTGCCGCGTCGGATCATCAAGTTAATTTGCGCAAATTTTTGCATTTGCATTCAAAGAATTGAAATTTTTAACTAGAAAAAATGATAGGAGGGAGGAATAGATCAGAAAATTCTGTAACATTAAACTATGACTTTGTATAAAAATTATAACAGTCTAAAATATGAAATGATTTAATATAATTCATATCTTATGTCACAAGATCGTATTGTTATAGTGCACGCGCATTTAAGAAATAAATGTGATAAAAGCATGAAATGTCTGATTTTTAGGAGTAAAAAGTAGTAATATTTAATTCCTTTTTTGTGTGTATATAAAAAATTCAATATTTTATAGATTTTTATATAAATTATGTAAATAGACAATAAAACTGTAATAATGATTACAAATTATCCTTTTGACATATGATAAGCGACTTCGATAAGCGAATGTGATTTTGAAAAGTTATCTCGCAAATCTTTATATTATCTTAGCTATATCTCGACGACATTCCGGTATCCACTAACAATTATTCAGTATTAACGGATTTCCACGCATCACAAATAGTCAATAAAAATTCTATGCTTTGCCACATGAAGTATTTTATGACGGATTATTGCCTGATTTAATTTACTTTTCCCCCGTGTGGCTATTTCGAATAAGTACAAAGATAATTGAAAAAAAGAGAAAAAGAAATAAATGGAAAGTGAGCGTACAAGTACAATATGTGACGCGATTGTGTACTCGTCGCGAATATACATCCAACCTATTATTATTTTGTATAATCCAATATATTATTCCGCGATTTATGGATAATAAAATCATCGGTGATTTCCGCTTGAAATTAAATGTTCTCTTTTTTTACAAATTTACCATTGAAATGTGTAAATAGTAGCATAAAGTGACTACAGTAAATTCAGTAATTGTAACAATTATAGTTCTTTTTTTCTTCTTCTTTGTTCTTCTTATCCGCAGTACTATTGTTTTTAGATTTTCTCATTAAGACTCTCCGTCCCATGTCAATCTTGTAGATATAGATCTTAGGATTGACAATGTAGGATATCTCCTTTTGCCCTTGTCTCAGAAGGACTTGACGATAAAGTCCATCCGCAAGTATCCAATATCAACAATTCCGAAGATGCATCCGTCATCGCTGGGGAAAGGATCTAATCGTCCTTCGTCGGCTCCCTCGTTTCCGGCTGCGCAGTTGTCGGGCCTGCGTGCACAAGGGGATTACAGATAAAAGTCGAGAAGGGTTCCGGGCGATACCAACCCGCCGTTTTTCGTCCGTCCCTCCCACATCCCCCTTCGCGCCGCGAGTTTTGCCTGGAAACACAGTCGGTCGAATGCGTTTCAATCCGCACGACTATTGGATGGTAACTGGATTGGTCCGTCCGAATTCGATGATTAACCGCGTTGTCTAAATATCAATGACTTTACCCGGGCGAGCTGGGGTAAGGGGCGCGGGCGCGAGGGGCGGCACAAAAACGATGACTGCGGAAAATCATTTACAGCGTTTCCGATGGGCGGCGGCGCACCGCGGGGAATAAATCGCGTGCACGGTAAAATTGTAATTTCGCCACAGAGAAAATAAAAACACACCCGCGCCCGGCCGCGCGAATTACGCGCTTCAATTTTGAACATCATATATTTCATTTCGCCGCAGCAAGTTGCGTTTTTGGCCTCGGCCATTGTGTGTACCCTAAAACGGCCGGCACGAATTTACAAACCGATACGTGCCGCCGCATATTTTCGCTTCCGAAAAAAATACGAATCCCTGATGCTCGATGCATGGTACACAGTTATATTTTTCAAAATAAAGAATAAATATATAAAATAAAAAATAAAAAGAGAGAATATCGCGAATCATTCGAAATTTCGTATAGTCATGAAGAATGGAAAAGGGCGTTACGGATTTGTGGAGAAAAAAAGTGAAAAAGAAAACTACAGTAAATGAAGACTTTTCCTTTATCTGCGTTCTTGAGAACCTGACTTTCAAACTGACCATAGAATTTGTGATTATAAGAATACTCTGGCGGTTCTGCCGCATTCTTCGCGTGCTTTTCTTAGGAGCGCTGTTTTTTATACTATCATCGGATTATCTTCCTCACGCGAGCGCGTAGATCTCCGACGGATAGATCCCGAAGCGCGTTCCGGATGTTCGCCTATACGCGTCCACTCGCATATCCGATATCGGTAATTCCTCCGCGGAGTTTCTCGGGTCACCCTTATCCATAAAGCGCGCATCTCTCATTTCTCTCCGTAGTGGGAAGGAAGGATCGGGGGCGGAGGTTGGTGGGCGATTAAGAGGTAGAATCGATGGAACGGGAATGGCAGAAACAGACGAGATGTGCGCGTACGAACGATAGAACGGGAGATTCGCGAAGGGATGGAGAAACAGATAGAAAGATAGATAGAGAGAAAGGGGGAGGGGAGGGTGGCGGGGATGAGATAGAGGAACGAGGAGGCAGAGAATGAGTGGCGCACCCCCTCGTGCCGATCCATACGCACCCCAATATCGCCCCCAGGCCGTGCAATCACAGCATACAGAGAATGGGATGAGTCCCATCCGAAGAGGATGGGTTGGATGGTCGGATAGTGCGGCACGGCGAGGAAGAGGAAGGGGGGACACAAGGGGCGGTGGGTGCAACCGGAGCTGAGCGAGCCACCCCCGATCCCCGTTGCCGCTGCCGCCGCCGCCGCCGCCGCCGCCGCCAATTGTGCGTCGTTGACAGGCCTGCATCGGGGGAAAACTTATTGTTGCGCGCGGAAAACCAAAGAGAACGTTCCCTCGGGGGACGCGAGCGCCAAAGTTACGGATTAAACGCTCCCCGCGATGATGATGGGAGGTAGGAGGGTGAGTAAACGCGCGGAACTCCATCTCGCCCTTCCTGCGACGTGTGCTAACTCTTCCTTGTTTCCTCGCTTCCTTGTTTCTTCTCATTCTCGTTCCTTCGAGGATCATACGGAAGAAGATCAGACTCTCTCTTCCTCTCTTTCTCTCTCTCCGTCCTCTTTTCTCCCTCCTCTCTCTCTCTCTCTCTCTTTTCTTTCTCGACCGGAAACTTGACGTGCGAGATTCATCCTTCGTGGTGATGGATCGTTAAACGATATTCCGCCAGTAAGAAACAACGATGGAATGTCAAAGGACGATGATGCCCGTTCGGCTTCTTTTTTTAGAAGAGAGACTTGTCCATGAGAACGGCCGAAGATAGAAACGTTGCATATCGAAAATAAATGTGTGATATCGAACCTAAATAGGGATTGATCAACATTTAAGTCAATTGTTACCGTCGCATTATATTCTTTTTACGTAAATCTCTTCCATCAGATTTTCATCAGTTATTTCTGCTAAGAAGCAAATTATAATCAAAAATAGAATAATCAAGATACGTTTTCGTCGAAATACGATTCTTATCAGGTTTATCAGACTTATTTTTAAGATTTGTTTCTTGGTTCTTTTCAAGAACAGCATAATATGATGATATCGGTCTGTTTATTTGTATAAACTGTAGAAAATAAAGCATTAGTGTCCGGTTTAAAAAATCAGTACTTGTCCTTCATATGCGTGTGTCGGAATGTGCCTTCGTGAAGGAATGCGGGAAGAGGAAGAACTGAATGAAATTGACTACGTCAATGCGCGAAGGCGGGCCGTACTTCGCAAGCGGATTTATAGCGCGGAATACTTTGCGGTTTTACGAGAGTGGAGAATAAGAATGGGCGTTACGAGTGGTGTTGCCGCGATGCATTTTTGAATATTTGATCTATCTTCGTTGCCGCGCGTCACACTTCGAGTCATGGACGCACGGCGAGTTGTGATTGTGTACGTACGTTTTACAGCATCCCAAATCTTTGATGTACGACATTCATATTTTATTGAACATTTAAAATCTCTCAAGGTTACTGTTCGACTAATACTATAGAAAGTGTTATTCAGTATCGCATACGTAACAAAATTTCTTATCTTTCCTTTTTTATTTGTGAAACCTGATGTCAAAAATGATCGTAAAAGTGGAAATGAAATCTGATTAAATTAATATCTGTAAATAAATCAGATTGCGTACAGAACTTGTTTCTTATATTCTCATATAACGTAAAAAGAAATAATATAATTAAATTTCTAGCTATACTTTGAGTTTTATAATAAAAATGCAATTACTTGGAAGGAAAAAATGTATTTTGTATGCTTACGAATTTGCCATCGTTTACTTTGCTTTCACATTGCATACTAATTATTACGAATCGAGTTTCTTTGTATGAATCGTTTTGCTTTTATTGCTCGAGTGCTGCGAACTTTCGCGCTCTCGTACGTGTATCGACCTACCCGACGAAGGGTGCGCTACTAGGGAGGGGTGCGAGCGTAGTCCTTCCTCTGAGGGGTGGCAATGGCCATCGGCGCTCCTAGGAACGCATTGCATTCTACACGGCGTACAACGTTGCAATCACGTTAGCGATAATGGCCGTTGTGAATGAGGCTTAATGTCGAGAGGCTGCCGGTAGCTATTGTGCCGCTAGAAATTTATCTCTCGATTCGAACAATTTCCCCGCGAAGTGAGAATAAAAAAAAATAAAAGAAAAAGGGAAAAAAACTAGAGCGCCGGTCAATTGAATTTCCACGCGTGCTGCGTGGAAAGTGAGAAGCGGCATCCTGTTCGATTTAAAAATATCAGACGCGCGTACGATAAATTCCCTGTATTATTAAACATTCACCCACGCTGGCGGATGCAAACGGGATCATGCGACACGTACTATCCCCAATGAAGATCACTATATAGAGCCACCTGCAAACACTGTATTATATTTCCGCTCTCCATTTTCGAATTTGAATTTGATTTTTACACATTTTGCACACGCTTGATGAAAGAAATTACAAAGATATAATTAACAATCCTCTTTTATCGTGGTTCTTAGTATCCAAAAAGCATAGATAAAAAAAATTTTAATCAATAAAAGTACACTGTAAGTTTTTATTTAACGTACAACGAACAGTCCGTAATATAATATCGCTAAAATAGGATTGTTAATCATATTTTCGTTGAAGGAAAAATTTCTTTTACATTTAATTTTTGAAGAAACTAAAATATATGCTAATAGTGTAATATCCTGTATCTATCAAAATATTCGATTGTAAAAATTCGATGATAATAACGAATTCTTTGAAACGACTTAACACGCTGATCTCTTCTTAATTAAAATGAATATATCACGAATTTTTGATGGGAAGAGATCATAAGGAGAAAGGAAGAGGAAAAAAAGAGAAACTGTAACGCGACCAACGGCGGAGAAACACGAAAGCTCCGGTAGTCACCCCTTTACCTTAATGGCAGGCATCTGTTTTTCCACCGCGAGCCACCACCATCAACGGAACTCCCGCCAGGTCCGCGCGCGCGTCCCAACCTTCCTTTAATTAAAATTAAAAGACGGCAAACGCCGGATTCCCGGCGTCATTTTCATCCCCCGTCCCGCAGCTTTGAAACCGCCGTTTCCATCCCCCTCGCTCGCCGCCCAACCCATCCTCGTCTCGTCGCTCCCGTTCTCCACCCAAACCACCACCACCATCATTCGCCGATTTATATTCATAATTACGGCGCGCCCATACCCTCCGGTTTCACCTGGCACCCCATGGCGGCTGAACGTGGAAGAGATTATTAGCTGACGATGGAATCAAAATGGCAGGGAAAGTCGCGCGATGTACTGCGCCCGCCATTACAAGCGCTCTTTAAGCTCTAATCATAATTCTTTGATGTCATTGTGCTTCTAAAGATTATCTATAATGTCGCGCATTTGTCATGTATTCGTATTCGATTGAATTAAAAGAACGAATCTTTATGTCTCTGATGAATTATTCCATTCTTGAAGAACATACATGAGAAAGGATTGTTACTTAGAGATATGATTTGGTGACGAAAATTTAAAAATTAATAAGGACTTTTATTCAGAAATCAATTTTCTCTATGAATTTATGAAGCCAGAACACTAGTCAGATTTGTTCTTTCGTTGCAATCGAAGGATGTATGTCTTTATAAAGGTTGCATGCGAGATCCGTTTGCACATTTAAAGTGGACGAAAAGCGAAACTATCGGACCGAATAATAAATCGCATTGGAACGGATGGTTGCGACCCCGCGAGATTTTATGATAACGGTGCCGACGTTATAAAGCGAGGTGATGAAAACAGAGTTATGACTGTTAGATTGTTACGACGGGCTATATAAGAGTGGCGTGTATACACATATACATAAACGCACACCCGCATGCAGACGGCATACGTCGAAGGCGCCACATAACCCCTTCTTCCCTTCGCGATCCTCTAATTATTAATGGACGATAAATTTCCGCTTTAATCGTGATATCCTCGCTGCAACGGTCAGGCGACAGAGGGGTCGATAAAGACCGAGATCTGTGCCAACTGTATCAGCTAGGTCGGATGAATCTGTAATCGGGTTTGTCGTAATTGGCTAAACGTCGATTGCTCTCGGAGGTATTGGGGTAAACGCCAGTGATTGACTAACAAGAACAATGGTGAGAAATCATAGGGGCTGTGTGTTAAAATTAACATAAAGATATCCCTCTCAGTTTCCGTTCCCGATAAAACGTGCATCGTATATCGGGAAAGCAAAAGTTTAGAATGTACGGACGATCACGCAAAAGACAGGCGGGTGAAACAACGAAAGTGATAATTACAAAGTTGGCAAAATTCTAATTCTAACATTCCGCAGTTTTAATCTGATATACTTTCTAATTCTAACTGAGAATATAAAAGTTCGATCTTATAGAGAAAGAAAGATAGAAATTTCAGCAAATTCGTTTTTCATAAAAATGACCTATGTGTGAAATTAATTTCTTGGTTTTTTTCTAATATTATGCGAACAATTAAATGTGCGATCGCAACAATTGTGTTCCGTTTCTTTCCGCGTACAAGACTTGGTTCATGCCGCGAGTTACTTTGAACGTTCGAACGTACACCGGGACGAATCTACCCTTTGGCTCTGATATTGCAGCACATCCCGCGCGCAACATGCACGTGTGCATGTCGCACATACATTCGCACACTGAAATGATCTGAATTACACCGACTCGCGCGCCTGCGAATCCATCCACGTTCACGTTGGGGCGTACCGGGTGTACGGGACCAACTGGGGCGAACTGCTGGTTCGATTTCGCAAAAAGGGCTCCCGACGGTTTCGCGCTGACGTCACAGGCGCCGATGATCCGATAGTTCCATTACGGACCAAAATTCCTGGGACCGGCTGCGACTCGTCGAAACGTATCGCGCGACGCGGTCGGATTGTTTATACTCGCAATTGTGACGCACCGTAATTGACGAGAAATGTTGCCCTGTTTTTAAAAATCCATTCACGCGTCGTATATTTATTTCCGGTGAGTTAGATTTGGCAGCACCACTTCAGAAACGGTAGATATGAATTGTCTTTCATTTTCATTCGCGCAAATCGCGAGAGAGAGAGAGAGAGAGAGAGAGGGAGACGGCGTTTATGCGATATATATAACGTAAATCCAGCAGAATTTGAGAGTTCATCGTTCTCGAAATGCGAATATTTGCGACGCATTTCACGATCGTTACAGTCCATTTTTATTAATCGTATTTTCTTGTTCCGCGATCGATTTGATAGGAGGAAATTCACTGCGTCGCTATGTCGCCGCTTCATCATTGAAAACCATTAAAGCGGGTTGTCTGTGCAGTTTTTAAATTACACGTGCATGCGATAACCAGATCGATGGGCGAGCTTCTGGCTGCGAGACACTATTATCGAGCGTCATCAAAATATTTCAGGTCAGCGTTGTGTTCTCGCTGTAACGAGCCATCGTGCATCACCGGGGCGTGTCATGAGAATTTTCACTGTTAACGAGTCATTGTAATAATTTCCCACCTGGCTGATTGATGCGCGCGTATGCGAATAAAAATTCTCAAACAAAAATAAAAAGGGAAGGAGGGGGGAAAAAGTGCGCGCGTATAAACACGGCGCGAGTCGTTTATCGCTGATTCTTGTTGGACACCTTTTTTTCTAGTTGCCATCGATTATCGGCCGATGCGTCAAGCCATCATCGCACATCGACGCGGCGTATAGTCCGGGTAATAAAATACAAGTGAGGTTGTAGCGACATTGCGCAATTTTGTTGCGGCAGCTTTTTCCAGGCTGATTCTGTGTCAAGCGCTGGCGCGTGATAACGCATTGCGCTGGGCATTACAAACAATGGAGCCGCGGACGAATGTGCGACCGACTAATCTGGATATATGCGAAAATAAATCTAGGACGTGCAATAGTCGCATTATTCGTCCATTCCCGAGATACTCAGGAGCGGATTTTCGAACAAGAGCGGTTTGCGTTCGTGCCGGCGCGGCGGAGCACAAATTTAGAGTCAAAATAAAATTCGCCGTCTTCAGCCGGCACATATGTGCTTAGCACATGTGTTATCTACGACATGTCTCGTCTCATCACGATATATTAAGTTTTAAGATTTAACGTAATCTATCAGAGATACAACAACATCAAAGATGTAGAACAACCGCGTGTTAATTAAAGTAAGAATAAAAGTTGAGAAAAAGTTTTGCAGGCCAGCGTTATATACAAGCGCCTGTGCATACGTCCGCTTATGAGCCAAAATTACAAACGCAAAAAATTATTTCCCTCACGTACTATCGATTGCTTGTGACCTACTTTTCTGCGTTTTAACGTATTACGCTGCGTGTTACAATGTCGCGATAAGAAACCCGCGCTAAAATATTTAAAAAGCATGCCAGGCATCGCGAATTTTCGTTAATTAATAAAACCACCACGAGCGCGCGTGTCGCACTACCTACCTCCATCGTAGTTATGAATTGCTTCATTCATTGCGCAGATGGACACATCGAGGTTGCATTACTAGTAATGGCGCATTCGCGGTGTCGTCTGCCGTAAAAATATGATGGAGAAATCAAATGAAATAATATCTATTTATATTCATCTAATGGAGAACATTTTACCCGCTTTAACATAATAACGCCGCACCGGCGTATATCGCACGTGTTATTTTTCAGATATATTAGCAATGTAGCTCTAACATTTTACCCAAGAACTACGTGTCGTCGAAAACTAAAAGCTATATTACTACGTAATATAAATGCTAATGTAAATGTATCGCGAGCGCTAATTCTAGCAATAATTTTAAATAGCGCTTTTCACCTAAAGTGAATGGTATTCGAGAAAGCAAATTCTGACGAGACGTAAATATAATCTTTCCAGCTGCGATCTACGTAACGAAACTTAAATGGTACTTGGAGGATAAACCTCCATCCGTATAAAATCTTTGTTTTTCGAAAGTTCCCTGAAAATATTCATCGACATCTCATTCGCGCGTGTACCAAACGTGCCATCGGATACTATACAAGCCTATCGGTCGCGAGACTAAAAACACCATGTCGAAAGTCACTTTAAATCGGCGGAAAAGCGCGAGATGGGACGCACTTTCGCGCGTTCGAATACGGGAAGGGGAGGGGAGGGGGTGGACATTGCGATGAGTGGATGATGGGTGGTAGTGCGCTTTTCCTCGCATCCCGCCAACCGCAATCAACAGTTCCGGCGGTGAAGTAGGCGGCATTGCGCGCACGCATACGCACACACGCGCGCACGCATGCACGCACGCATGCATGCATGGGATATGCGCGCGTACTCTATAACGTGGTCAGGTCCAGGTCGTGCTGTTAGCCAAGGGTGACGACCGGCGCCACATCCACGGCGCTTCTAACCGCCGCGCAGTTCACCTAGCGGACACACGTGTACTTCCCCTCGTACACACATGGGGTACGTGTACCCTCCCCACGTACACGTGGACACGCATGTGCGACATGGACGCGTGGAGATAGAGCGAGCGGGCGATATATCGCTCTCGCTCACGTCAATCGCGCAACATAGTCACGGACACACGATAAACACTTACCAAGTAGACTCCCCACGCATTTACATGCACACAGTGACACATATTTGGCGGTTTCCCCATTATCCGCCGGCTCGCTTGCCGACAGGCGGAATACTCGTACGATGAATATTCGGGGGAGGGGGAAGAGGATTTCGCAGGGGGTGAAAGGTACACGGTATGCACCCCCAGAGGCGCATGGAACCGATGGAGAAACGAGCGGCAGGAGAGGGATATGTGTGTATGCCACACGTAGGTGGGCACCCAAAGGGAAACGAGCCAGAGGGTGGTATAAATTATACCGTTCAATCGATTTGCTGTCAGAGGAGACCCTCCGCTGCCACTACTACTGCTGGAGGAAACTCATGCTGCCGTTGCTGCTGTTGCTATTGCTACCCCGTCACTGTTGCTGCTGCTGCTACTGCTGCTACTGCTGCTGCTCTGTGGCTTGCTAGGGTGCATTTAGTCGAACGGACGGGTGCACCAACAGCACGCATACAAGCGCACAGGTGCGCCGGTGCGCGCGCGTGCATAAGGTTGACATGCGTCCGCGAGGGAAAGGGTTTGTCACGGATACGAGGTTGCTGCTTACGAAGGGCGGAGGCGCTACCCTCTCCGAAGGGTAGCGCTTTCTCTCTTCCACCTTTCCCCCTTCTCTCTCTCTCTCTCTCTCTCTCTCTCGCTGGATCGAAAGGGGATTACGATGGACTTGGACTGTACCCTCGCATGCATCATCGCGCGAACTTGCAGCGATGATCGGCCGTGCACGCCACTGAGACAACCCCCTCGGTGTAGTGCACGTTGTCTGTATATGTATGTGTGTATGTATATGATTGCGCGCGCGCTTATATAGTATATATATTCTCCACTGGGAGAAGTAGGTGCAGCTGGGAATTTTTTGCAGGTGAATTCTCGGGCGTATGGTACGCTGGTGCATTCTTGGAACGCGTGGGATGGATATAGGAGCGTCACGTACTCAACGGAAGTCTCGCGGTTGCGTTTCAGCTCCTCGGAGGATAATCAATATAAGTCAATAAGTGAAATTGATTGGATTTTAATGTCTTGCGAAACTTTCCTTTAATATAATTTATATAGATTTGACCTTTCGCGCGACGATAACTTTATTAAATATCAATTTCATAAATGATAATGTATCCGTCACGGCGATTCTTGATATTCCCGGATTTTTAGAGGGAGATTAATTAAAATTAATTTATTAAAATTAAAAAATTAATTAACTGAATTTTCCCTGGATACATTACAAAAGAAAGTTATTCAGTATCTTTGTATAAAATATCTCTAAAGGGAGTTCTCCGCGCGAGTATTCTGAGCGTGTTTTAAGATTTCACTTTGATTTATATGCTAAAATAGAGATTCGTAGAAAAAAAATAGATACGTATCTGCGACGCGCATGATGCTAATGTCACGTGTACATAAAATGATAATATTATATAAGTTAGTAATGTTCGGCAGGTCAGAGTTTGTCACAAACGACTTGATGTAGGTTAAACAGCAAAGCACATTATTCGATTCGGATATCAAGCAACGTAATGCAGTTAGTGTACCCGACACGTCAGATGCGTAATTTAGATAACACGCGCAAGATATCACATACGCAAGCCGGATAATTCACTCAACCTTGGTATGATATCTCGGACCTGAAGGATACTTCACTCTCTGACATAAATGATGACACATTTCTCTTCCCAAAATTTCAAAATCACGTTGGTAACTCTATCGAAATTTAATTATCGATTACTCGATTCAACTAAATATTTAAAATGCTCTAATTAGTCTAATTCAAGAATAAATAAGAAAAAATGACGCAAGAGAGCTTAAAATATTGATATATCTATATTTCATTTCATAGTGTTTCTTTTCTCCAAAAATTATCTTTTCTTACATAAATAATTTCTAAATGATTCAAGCTACATTTCTGCATTATCCAAATTAAATTTCTTGAAAATATCTTTTTATTTTAATTTATATAAACATTTATAAAAATTGAGTACCACAAGATTAATAAATGTAAACGATAATTGCAAAGCTTAATACAAGAAGATGCATATTCTTGAAGAACCGGCACATCGACGCGTATTAGTGCCAAACGGGCAAGGTTCGAAAAACAAACCTGATGAGTCGCGTTCGCGCGTCTGGCGCGCGCGAAGAGAGAAAGAGAGTTAATCGAACCGGCTCCGAGTTGGCCAGCAGGAGGTTGAAAGGGGCGGTCTCGCGCGGGGGAGGGAAAAGTTTCGCGGCAACTTTCGTAATGCACGCCGGATAGTTATACAAAATTGAACGCGGAGGACGGTTGGTGAGGGCGGCCTGAGGGGGAGAGGGAAGGGGATTTCGCAGGGGAGAAGAGGGACGCCTGGCGAGGCAACAACGCAACACTCCGGGCAATGTGCCGTGTTTGCCGTTGGAGAAGGAGTCGGAGTCGGAGTGCCGTAGAAGGCAGGAAAGGCGGCAGTAGGTACGACAAGGGTATACGAGGCGCGGGGAAGGGGGGTGGGGAGACAGGGTGAGTTGCAGGTGGTTGGGGGTGAGCGAAAGATGAGCGAGGGTGTGAGTCCAGAAAAGAGGGTTGGGTCCCCGAGTCCTCGGTAACTCACCCTCCAACATAGAGAGCATCGCCAGAGAACTCCGGTCCGCCCTCTCGCTCCACTAGGCTTCTCTGCTCCTCTCTCCCTCCCTCCTTGCTCTTTCTTTCACCCTCTCCCTCCTTCTTTCATTTCAGCCTTATGAGCGCAACTCCGTTCTACCGCCCTCGTCGCCAACATCGTACCTTCCAACGTTCTCGCCTGGCTTCAGGGACGCACGACGTCGTTGTAAAATTCCAAAATCCAAGCAAGGTTGTACGCTTCCCTCCCCCTTCCTCCCCGCAGCGCTGCCATCGCCATCCTATCTCCCCGTCTTCCTCAACCCGTCTACGCTCTTTCTATAGCAAGCGCCAATGAGGGGTTGGACCGTGGTGCAACTTTTCCACCGAAGTCCCGAAGGTTAAGCGTCCTTTCCTGGAAATTCCAGGAATCTTTGAGAGCCCGGGTGTGAGGAGGAAGGAATAACGTGAATAGAAGTAGCGGGGCAATTACTTGAGATATTAATAATTTTGCGACCGTGGAAACGTAACACCGACGCCGTCGAGCGTGGTCTCTCGTGCTTCTCTCTCGGAGGTGGACGTTTCTTCGGCATGCCCTCGTTAACGCGCAGCGAAATATACAACACCGAGATCTTTTCTTTGTCCGCTCCTTTCGTGTTTTTCTTTTTCCATAGTTCGGTCTTTGGCTCGCTTTACACTGTTCTGTCGACCTTCGAGCTGGTTAAAGCGCAAATAAAAATTAGGAATCGATTTCATTTCTATTATCTATCATTTCTGTTATCGATTCTATTCTCCGTAAACGCCACTTCGCAATATAGAAAGTATTATGAGGAAAATAAAATTATTTTAAATTTAATCATCATTTAAATAATCGGATTCTCAAACTTTCAATGATATTAAAAACGAAGAAGATATTTTCAACATTATTGCTATGATGATATCGTTGCTATGATACTATCATATCTAAATGGATTAAGTTGTCTCTTAGTAAATTTAATTCTCGTTCACAATTCTCCAACTTCACTTCTTGTGACATAGTTTTCCGAAAAGATAAAATTCTTCAGCACGTTTTTCTTTCTCATAAATATGACAAACTAATAGTCAAGTTAGATTTTGTCTCGATCTTCCAAAACAATTCGTGCTTCGAATACGTGCGTCTTCACGTAAACACGTGCGAAAGCATGCAAGTTAATTTTATCATAACGTTAGCATTATCTCTACAATGCGGCCGTGGCATTCACGTGGGATAGTTCGTTGCTATCTGTTTTAGCCAAACTACGACAATGGGCCAACCGACGGAGCATCTCGCGTAAGCGCCTCGCTGCATTAATCTCCATCCCCGTATCCGGGCGCATAATCACCGTTCATTATCGAGATCGTCGTTTGCCGCAAAATCATTCTACGAGCATACGGGACAACGGCACGGCCGTTTGAACCGAAGCTACCTCGTCTTTCTCGTCATCGACCGACAAGCCCGATGATGAGATCGCTACACCTTTTTGCGCTACAACAAAGCCGGCAGAATGTAAGAACGACGGGCGCCCCCGAAGAAGGAGTTCCAACGACGAGGGAAGGAGGGAGGGGGAGGGGGGTTGTGGAAGGTGGACGCGGGAAAGTTTTCAGCGAGGGATAATTAAGGCGGCCCTGCCGAGCGACCTCGAAAGTCTCCTCGGCCCCTGGCTACTACTACGTGGCGTACAGGGTGGCGAGCGAGTCCGTTACTCTCTTTCTCCCCCTCGTTCTGTTCGTTACCCTTCCGCCACCCTCTCTCGCCGCAGTCCGCCCTTTCCGCCCAACCAACCAACCAACCACCCATCCACCCATCCGCCTCGTCCTCGTACCATCGTTCCTCCTCGGCCTCGCCACCTCAAACTACCCCCCTTCTCACCCTTCTTATCCCCCGACCCCCCGCAAGCACACTCACACCGAAGCTTCGCGCTCGACCTAAGGGTTGAAACCACCCTCCATTTCCAGTGGTAGCGAAGGCAGAGGCAAGCAGACTCTCCTCTGCCTGGCAGACTGGCAGGCTGGCTGGCAAGGGATGTGCACGTCACCGTCTTACACTATCGTCCCGAACAAACACCCTCACCCGGCTCCGCTACGACGTCGTACCACCGCCGTTCTCTCGCCCCCGTCTTCTCTCACCGCCGCTTCGGTCTCTCGCCCTCCACCGCCCACGCTTTCTACCCTGGGCCAACCTTCAAGCATCCTGCAAAGCACGCTCTACGTGCACGTCACGGGACGTGTAGGTCGTCTCTCGGAGACGATCTACTCGGTCTTCCTCCGACCGAGAGATGTTAGAAGGGACCCCGATGAAGAAAGGGAAGATGGAAAGGTCTGGAGAGAGAGAGAGAGAGAGAGAGAGAGAACGAGAGTGAAGGATGGAAGCAGGGAGACGGAGATGGAATTAAAGGGGTAGAGATGGAGGTCGAGGGTGCAGTCGAACGGCAGGAAGAATCTCCCGGCACTGCGTCTCAAGGATAAGGGATGTTTCCGGCGCTCGAGAAGCATCGCCGAGGGAACTCCGGAACGAACGCTGGTACTCCTTAGTGCATACACCAAAGCTCTCTTACTCTCTCTATCTTTCTCTCTCGCTCTCGTTTGTAGTCCTCCATCGCGAACATATCGATTCTTACGTAAGGGATGTTTTCCCAAGGTGGAAAGTTATGTCGTGGTAAAAAGTGAGAGAAACCAAGGACGCGGCTGACCTAGGCAAAATGTGCTTTGAGGGGAAAACCAGTACCCTATCGAAAAAGTTGGCCCTTGAGTGCCCAGAAAGTATACGACGTTGTTTTCAGATATGCCACTATAATTTTCCTACTCCTTACGAAAGTGATATAAACTCTTAGGTACACGATTTTACCATATTCGCGTAAATCATATCAATCCGCCAGAATTGGAATGTATTATTGCAAGTAATATGAATAAATGAATAAATACGATATTTATGGTTTACTCACAATTATTATAAATTGCCCGCTTGTTAACTTTTATTACAAATGCGTTCACTCGCTTGGAGAAAATATCGAACATAAATTATACAAAACAAAAATAACGAAAATTATCAAAGTTAAACTCAAACTTCTAACAAGTGTTTGGATTTTGGATTCAGTTTTAAGATTTATAATTTTTTTTACATATTATTTTAACCTACGATTTATATTTTATTATGATTTTCCTTTGTTTTATTATGTTTTATTTGAAAAAGGATGTAATTGCAGTACAAACAGTGTAGGTATAAAAAGTCACATTTGAAAAAAAAGTGGCATGGCATTACACATAAAGCCGCATTTGACTTTACGCGGGGCGCAGGCCAAATTGGCGGCATTCATTTTTATAGAACACGCAAGACCGAACCTAACCACCCCCTCTAAAATTATTAAGTATCCATACGACAACAAACAGGATACCTTCTTTTTTCTCTCTCATATGCGTATATTGGTCGATCTCACAACAACGGCCGGAAAGCCGCACGTCGGTAATAAGCGGGGTGATTTTAATTCCCTCAGCCACGGCCCCTCGTCCCCAAACACACACGCACACACACACACACACACACACACACACACACACAGTCCACGAACACTCTGCGCCGTACCGAAACCGCGTACACGTGCCTGTACGATGCTTAAGGCTATCGTTAAAATACGCTCAGAAAAGGATGAAATGACTCTTGTACCGTTTGCCACCTCATTTCGTGTATTTATGTTGGCTTAATGCAGCTGTATTTGCACCGAGTCTTAGATGCATCCCCGACCCCCCTCACCGCGCATATCTTCTCTCGTCGTCTGTAACCCTGAAACTTACCTCTCCAATTCGCAAAGCCGCGAACGGTACACACGTGCGTCTGCGAAGATTTAACGATGAGCCTGCGCGCGGTAGTGGTACACGTGCGCGCGAAATTAATTGCTTTAAAACAGATTAACGTAATTTGCAGCATCGCTGATTTTTTTCAGTCGGGAAAAACGCGATCAGTGGTAGAACTGTTGGCAAAGCATAAATGCAAATTTTAATTTATTTAATATTTATATTCCGGGGTTGCGTTTTGTACAGAGTATTATATAAAATTGCGAGCGTATTCTTTGATCAATTTGCAGTCGATTTGACCAAAATAAATTTCGTAAATTTTATTCATCTTTTTCGAGTGCACCATATATTTCTGTATTCTATATTTCACAAGCAATTTTAGAACACAATTCCAATTTTTGTAAATGCGTAACCTGAGTGCGATGTGTACCATCGGATTGTCAAGCGAATCCTTTGTCAGCTCGAAGAACTACACTATTTAAATCTTGCTCTGGGAGAGAAAGGGTGGGAGGAAAAAAACTCACAATTTCCAAGGAGTGAATTCACACTT
Organism: Tetramorium parvispinum; assembly: GCA_011638315.1. Classification (NCBI taxonomy): domain Eukaryota; kingdom Metazoa; phylum Arthropoda; class Insecta; order Hymenoptera; family Formicidae; genus Tetramorium; species Tetramorium parvispinum. The sequence continues at coordinate 1,417 of VBVR01003125.1, read as the reverse complement.
TAAAACATTTACCGCGGGCACCCGCGCGCGCTTTCCACGCGCGACCTCTTTAATCCTTGGTATAATATCCATTTCTCGACACGAACGCGAAGAAGTTTTCCCACTTGAGACTCTCGTTACTCCCAACTCGCAACATTGCGACATCGACTCCGATTCCGAGTTTTCTGTCCCTTCGTTCATTTTCTTTTTCAGTTATCCCTTTTGATATCAAGATTTACCATGAAACGACCGAGACTGATATTATTGTTAAAAAAGGGTTAGCAAACGTATGTAAATCTTGACCTTAAAAACACCGAAATGAAATCTCGCAGAATGCGCTCCACATATTAAATTAATTCCAAAGCGTTCATATAAATTAATCCTTCATATGGAACGGTTTATATATAATATCACATTTACACTTGAATATCATATGTAATAAATTATCCAATATTTTTTAATACTTCATTAAATATCATACTTTCCCTTTCAAACTTTTACTGAATTTAATATGTTTAGCACCTTTTTAAAAATAAAATTATTTATTTTCAAACGCGCTTCGACAATAAGTCAGATACAAATTTTTTATTTTTATATATCGCATGTATATTAACAACAAGTAATTGTAGCAGTCAATCATTTCTTACAAAGTATAAGAAAAAGTTTATAAAGATTGTTTATAGTGTTCTCTGTCTCTCTTTTTATCTCTTTTCCTCATGCGCAATGTTATGTATGATAAACACGAACGTGACAATTGCAAGGGTGTACACGGATTATAACGAAACAAGAAGTATTCCCACGCGCGGTATTATACATCGCGATGTGCGATACACGTAACACGACGATGAAAAAGGAATCGGGGGTTCTCGTAGGCGCGCCATCCTTAATAATTTCACACTTGAGAAAGAAATGAACAGCCTATTCATAATCCTTTCCCTCGTCCGCGAACGCCCCCGCTGCGCACTCCGCTCCCATGTCAGCCTTCTCCCCTGTGCGCCACCCTCGTAGCGAAATCCCGCCAGAAGCTATCCGTTCCCCCATCATCCACCGTATCATTCCCCCCTCTTTTCCCGCGTGACGCAGGCGAGGTGCTCATTCATTTAATTTCAGTCATTGCCGGCAGTCGCATCCCCCCCGTCGAGCGACCGACAAAAAATAATTAGTGAAGCCTTATATCCCCCCTAGCACCTCGTTTCTCCCTCGTCTGTAGGCTTCAGTTCCCGACGACGATGACGACGACGAGGACGACGTCGGCGGCTTGACGCCCCCTTTCAACCCCACGGGTACGTACCTTTCGCTCGAATTCTCTCTCGTTCTCCTCTGCCTCTTCCCCGCGCACTCCTGTTTCCCTGCCAACCCAACCAACGAACGAATCACCCTCTCGTCCCCTCGCCAACTCTCGCCCGACAGCAGCAGCAGTAGTAGCAGCAGCAGCAGC
>VBVR01003124.1:0-18973 GCA_011638315.1 Tetramorium parvispinum | reverse complement strand
TTTGTACCATTTCTGAAACCAAAATTTGTAGCAAGTATTTGGCATTATTTGTTCGAACAGATTTGGCTATCTGGGAAGATATAATTTCAACTAGTTTTTAACTTTTGAATTATTTATGAGAAAGAGATTTTATGATCACAGAATAAAGAATCGAATGCGCGAGATATCGAGGACAATCTCCTGCACGACGAGCTTGACAAGCGAGCTCCTATGGGATTTCAGGGTATGAGGGGGAAGAAGGATTATTTGATACCTGATTTCGAAGATTCCTACTTCCGCGAGGACTACGAGAAAAGAGCGCCGATGGGTTTTCAGGGTATGAGAGGCAAGAAGGCTACGTTGGAGGATGAATACTATAAACGGGCACCTATGGGATTTCAAGGAATGAGAGGGAAGAAATCTTTGGAAGAGGTAAGCTCAAACTTTCAATATTAATTGGATTAAATTAATTACAAACTTAGTCCACTCTTTTTCTGAGCCACTTCGTCAAATTATCTTTCTTGAAGAAAATGTAATTATTTTGAAAAAATTCTGGGCAGTTCAAGACCTTGAGTGCTTTTGGTCTTCAAGCGTTTTAAATAATTGCGTGCCTCTTTAAATTAGCAGATCTTAATTTGTCCGAAACTTAATCATCGCCGTTTATATTCTGTTGTACTAAGAAATGCTAAACTGTAGGTGTTAAACGATATTGAAAAAAAGGCAGCTATGGGCTTATATGGCACTAATGGAAAGAGTACATATGTTTTCGAGTATCCACAAGATTACGAAAAGAGACTTCTTGCAATGGGGTTGCACGATAAGATGAAAGAATTTCCTGTAGAGTGGGAAAAAAGAGCTCCCATGGGATTTCAAGGGATGAGAGGCAAGAAAGCACTGCTCGACGAGATAGAAGAACTTGAGAAACGAGCCCTTATGGGTTTTCAGGTAAGTTAATAAGTTGCTTGATCAATTCTGGAAACATATCTAATTTTTCTGAACGAAAGCATTTATGTGAAATATAATAACTTCGTGCTGCGATTATTATGAAAGAATGTTCAGTTTTAGTACAGTAAATTAGTTGATAAAAATGAAAGAAAAAAGAAAAAAAAAGAAAATTTCTGAAAATTAGATTAACAGTAAATTAGATTAATAATAAAAATTATATTAACAGTTTAATTAAATTGTTTTAGGGTATGAGAGGCAAGAAGGACACCTTTGAAAATTATGTAGATTACGTTGATTCCGACATGGATTTCGACAAGAGAGCACCAATGGGTTTTCAAGGAATGAGGGGCAAGAAGGACACTGATAAGAGAGCACCGATGGGTTTTCAAGGTATGAGAGGCAAGAGGAATGTAGGACAAAGATTTGAGACCGGCATGGATTTTGGAACTCGAGCGTTGAGTGAATATCAAGGTAGAGTCAATTCTGCTTTTATATGTGATCTATAATAATTGAATAAGAGAGAATATATTTAGAATATTATGATAGATATTATTTGTTATTAATATTGATAAAACATTTATAATGTTACAATTATTATGGCCTTATAAAATAATTTATAGATAAGTATTTATAGGTAATCTTTTATCAATAATTCATAAAACAATTAATCGCGAGCCGTTTGCTTCGAAATTCCTGTGAGTTTAATTTCATAAATCTTGCTTATAACTTGTATTATCTTTTTTACAAATTTTAACATGAAAAGTGATGTATGCAAGGAGTTGACAAAAGTTTCTCTTTTGTACGAGAGGTGTACGAGAAGCTGGAAATGCGGTTGCTCGGTAATGAAACGAAATAAAAATTATTCGCGTGGGTACTTCTATCGCGGGTTGTCGCACCGATATATATTTAATTAACTGTACTGTAACTCTGACGAGAAATGTTTTCTTTCGTTTCTATCGCGCGCTCCAGAGTACTTTATGAAACAGCTCAATGCTTTCCGAATGCCCCTCGTAACGCCACTAGATATAATCGATCGAGTCCATCTCCGAATGGAAAGAACGCGTAACGAAGGCTCCCCAAATATTTGTCTTATTATTCATGCACCTCCGAATAAACTCTCTAAGTGAGACGGTGGATATTTTTTTTGTTTTTTTTTCCCTTTCCGCTCGTGCGATTTTTAACTCGAAATGGTCACACTTGGCCCACACGTTGTGTTTCCCTCCGAGCAGGAATGGGCGATAGGGGACACGCTCTAGCCTCGTGCCAAGTCGAAAAGCGATCGCCCTTCCGGTATTTTGAGATGCGCGGTAAGAAAAATCCACGATGGGAGTTACGGGGGATGTTTGTGGGGGTGAGAGGCAAAAAGTGGGCGAGAGCCCCGTACGAGGACAACAGCCCGTTCGTAAGGGTGTTTGATAACACCGAGAGGATCGGCGTGGATGGAGATTCGCCGGCAACATTAGGTAATTCGATCAGCTGACAGCCAATTGGTAGTAAACATTCATGTCGCGGTTCTCTTTTCCGCTTCGTTTACCTTTCATATCTAATGGCTGAATGAGTATGCTTCTAGTATTTATCAAGTGTCAAGCTGGTTATGTGTTCGCAGAAAAAGAGAAAAAGAATTTAAATCAGAAAGAAATCAGATTTTTTTGAAAATTATCTCTTCATAAAAAAATATTCTTTGAAATATCTTCTACAACGTATCATAAATGCGGCGTATTATCCACGGGAATTTTTGATATGTTAAATATGCCATATTCTCTTATGTTTTTATTCTGCATGCGACGCATGCATCGAGCATTTAACTGTGTGTGTACTCACAATCAGTATACTTGTAACTTGTATTGATATATTTTGTTCTCTAGCTGTAATAAAGTTTCTCTACGCTTCTGAATTCTATATTTCTTCTACACTCTATGATTAACACTTATACTCACCCGTTTACAAATTATTCCGCACTATTAATGCTGTGAAAATATTTTTTTTCCTTGCATACGGGTGCCAAGTGACATTTAGAACAAAGCTAAGGATTATCTTCTCCGCAACTACGAGACAATGGCGACGCAATGGTCCGCTTTAAAAGTTTCTCCGAGCTATATTGTCATCGAAAAGTTGCTTACCGTTGTGTACAGACGATTGCACGAAATAGCGATAAAATACTGCGTTCTAACTTTGGGATGACAGTTTGACTAGTTGTAAAGACCAGTTATCTACGCATAATTTAATTACAATTGATTTATTACTGGTTATTACCAGTTGGTTCATTGAAATGCGTAAATGTTTCATCAATCATGAATTGTAACATCTCTCTATTGATTTAATTGCTTTTTAATGTTAATTTTTATTAAAAGAAGACAATAATAAAAGATAAAACAGCAAATTAAAAAAAACTGCACTTTCAATATTCTCTCGAGTGATTTATAATTGCACATAATTTTTTATTGATGTGGCATTATACGTATATATATGTATCATCGTCAAACATAATATAAATATGTCCTATTACATTATATAAGTGTGTAAGTGTATTCAGAGTTTTTATTTTAAATGAGAAATGTTAAGTAAATAGATAATGTAAAGCTGATAACGTAAAGACTCGTCTTAACTAGGTATAACATTAGAAGTAAGTTTATTGTATCGTACAACAATAAGAGTTGTTCTTTAGATAGTTTCGTCGTTAATTTTTGCTGTAATTATACTAAACAATTGACGGTAGAATGTAATGTTCCCAAATATTTTGAAGGTATCATAAACACTATTTTCTGCTTTATGTTTCAGACTTACAATAATACAGCAGCTGTTAGAAACGGTAACGAAACTGTTACGAAACGTCTCCTGCAAATAATTAAACCGATGTAGCTAAATCTAAGAACGAGAAAAAAACGAGAAGAAGACGCATCTATCAATTACGATGACGGGTGCAAGTATGCTGTCATCTATTAATTTATCAATTCGTTAATTAAAATTTTGTTATCATAGTTATGTTTACATATCCTAAAATCGAATCTTGGTCAACGTAGTTCGCTACATGTATGCTGTCACTTATATTTTGCCGCTATTACAAGATTCAGAATTGCGTGCGTTGGACGCAGGTCGCATGCCGTATGTCGCAGATACGATCGCGGCTGAGGGCGTAAACTCAAAGTGTACACAATGAACACAGTGAAGAAGAGTTCTACGATAGAGTTTCATACATAGTATTTCACAAAACTCTTGTTGCGATTTTATGAATAAATTTTCCGTGAAAAATTAAATTCGCATGTAATTAACTTGTCTGAATATATTTATTTTATTCTATATTTCTTGTGCAGTGCCAAGATATATTTCAAAAGATTTCATATATAAAAAAGAAATATTGCTTAAGATTGGCATAATTGACGATGAATTCTCTGTATTAAATATATGATTCTTAAATTAATCGATCAAGTCATTCAGAGAATTCAACTTAAAAAAAATTAGGTTAAATACAATGTTTAAGTACTCAGTGTATAATATTACGTGTTAAATTAAAATTTATGTAAAAAGAAATTGTTATTAACAAGACAAGAATTGAAAAGAACATGCTTAACGTTAGATTTATAAAAAAAAATCTAAATTTCTAAATATTAAATAAGCTTATATTTAAAGAAAATTATGTGTTTAAATAGATATGTATTTAAATACAATATATTGAATATACAAAATATTGAATCTTGTATTTTTTTAAACAAAAATATGCATGAATTAGAAACAAAGGAGTTTGTTAGTAATTGAAATATGAGTATCTGTTTTTTCAGTTTGTCACATCTAATAGTTACGAAAAATTTTTACTTACATTTTTACTCTTGTGTATCTACAATTTAGGTCCTCCGACCTGTGTTGCAAACGACACGTTATACTGACGATATGTAATTAACAAGATTAAATAATTCGAAGATATCTTCCACCAATTACAATTGTACATGTCAGCGAAGTCTTTCAAAAGATGCCTATATCAGTATTATTGTTAATTCATACAAGATGTAAAGAGTAGCGACCGTAGTAGTGATACATTCTTGAATGAATTTGTAGAAATTATTTTTTAAAAAATTTAATAAAAATTGACATAATTTTGAGATTTTTAACATCTTAGACATTTAAATAAAAAGAATATTGTTTTTAATCAAACGAGAGCTTAATACATATTTAAAATTAAATTCATAAAAAATATTTAAGTTTTGAATGAGCAGATACTTGAAAAGCAAATAAAATAATTTCATTGTTGAGGAAAAATCGATATTTAGGATTCATGAAAAAATGTATTTCTACTATTAAAACCTCTGAAACTCTATATTTATAAATCCCGTAAGAAAAAGATTTATTCTACTTTAATTTATGGACACATATCGGCGCAATTACGACAAAGTAATTTCATGTTCTCGACTCCGAGAAATAAAATGTAAACGGGGAACAGACGGTGTGTAAGCTAAGATTGAATAGTGTATAAATATCTAGCGTATCTCATGATATAGATAGGAATTATATTTTTCTCTGGATGTTAATCGGTAATTGTTATCGTAGATACGATTGCGTTTTTAATTATTATCCAGATCGTTTTATTTTTGTGTTTAAACGAGAATTAATTGTTGACGTTGAATTGACGTTAAAACGAGACTATTTTTGTGGCCACTGATTACAAGAAATTTAATTCTGATCCTGCTGAGACATTCTGCCTTCCTAATCTCAATTTGAAACATTTTACTTCACGTTTAATTTCCATTAATCTTTATATATTTTCCGTAATGGTAACGCGATGTTACAATAATAATGTATTGCACATAATAAATTTCTTGTTGAGAAATTATAACTTACTAATTTCCATCACGCAATATATGAGATTTACGTTGTCATGTACCTATGTTTGTTGCATATCTTGTTATAAAATAATAAATTGCTTCAGGCTCTAATATTTCTATAGCCCATAATGTTTTATTCAAGTCCTTTCTTTAATTATCTCATAAATTTATAAATGTTAAAATTTGGCACAATTAACTATGTACTATTGATTGGGAGTCGTACATTTTTCTTTCATTTAATGTTATGTAAGTCTTTTTAGATCCGTCATGAATTGAGTGAGAAACCTAGAAAAATTACAATGAAAACATTGCAAATTCTGATTGTAATTAGCTTAAACAATAATCAATAAATGGCTGTCATGAATAATTTTGTAAAATATTTCCAAACATTTTAAATACCCATTACGTTCATTTAACACATGTAAATTTGTTAATAAATATTTATATTAATTAAGCAATGATAAAAATCGTTAATATGAATTACTGAAACAATCAATAATTTGCGTTTATTTAAGAATTTTTAAAAATTTCTGAAGATTCAAAATATAAATTACGCTAAAATGCCTAAAATTATGTCATATTTTAAATTGTGGCCGAAATATATGTAACTCATTAAAAGAAGTGATAAAGTACAAAAAAATATTGGCAAATGTTCGAATAATCAAAAGAATTTTTAATAATGTACATATTTAATTTTTTCTCTCTTTTTTCATTTTCACTGCGTCTCTCTTTTTCTCTTCTTTTTTGTAATATTCTTTTCAATAATTTATTATGTCATAATTTATTATTATACTGTAAACTATTATATTGTATCTAATGTAATTAATGTATTCTCTTTGTGTGAAAAACCATTTTGAAATACAATGAAAAAATAATAAATAAAAAAACAATAAGAATTATTAATTAGATTTACATTACAGATTAAAAAGAAAAATGGATATAATTTATTTAATTAAAAAAATATATTTTTAATGTATTATTATTTAGGTAATATCAGTTGCTAATATCATACTGATATTTAGTTTACATATTCTGAAGGCACATTCCCAGATGGCGTTACTAACGCTGATAAACATTCTAAACACGAGAGGTCGGAGTACTTACTTTGATCCTAACCTCTTCGGTAATTGTTAGTGTCAATTTTTGCCGATAATTGTTGTTCGCCAGGTAAGAATTCTTGTTTTGCATTGTTCTTACGAATAAACATTGTTACGATAATACAATTTAATAAATTACAACATAAATAATTCGCAATACGTGAAACAACTGAATACTGTTTCAACAATTGTGCTTTTATAGGTTATAATATACAGCTTTAATGGAAAAAGAGAGGAAATGGGGAAAATAATAAATTGTTAATATAAGAAGTTAGCACAGCGTAATAGACTCAGAAGATATTCTTCGCATAATCTTATTTTGACATATTCATAGCTTTGTGTTATATTCGCGTCATGTTTCAGGCATTTTTCAATTTATTCGCTCATAAGCATCTCATTTGAGCATCTAAAGCGCATTAATTACATTAATTACATTAAACCAAAAAGTCAAGCCGGATGTTACAAAAATTTGTCTACTCTTTAACTTGTCCTCATGCACATAGGGAATGTATTACATATTGACTGTACTCTAGCGTATGATATGTATTCTAGTTATCGCCTAACGTTTATATTCATTTTCATTCTCTTAATATATGTTACAAATTGCGTTTTCGTAATTTACAATTGAAAGTCCTTCTCTCTATGCATCATTAGTGTATATTCCGAAACTTCGGTGACGCGTATACATATATATAATAGATATATTAACAAATTCATACGAACCAATTGTACAAATGTGGATTTAATCGCATATATAGATTTTCCTGAAGTTAAATAATGTACTCATTCAGAAGAAGAGTATCACAAACCTTTGTCATCATGTAATCCAATCTTTTAAATAAAATTATTTTTATTTCTTTTCTAGGAAATATGTCTTGTAGTATTCATTGTATGCCTCAATATGTGTCAGTTGGAAAAAAGCGTTTCATCAATCGCATTGCAATCAAGAGCAAGTCGAATCGTAACATCTCTAACATTCTTGCTCTTATATCGGAGCGCTATATATCTAACAATTATATCTTGCGTCTCTTACAGCCTATTGCCTCGTATCCATTTCGAATGAAATGCCCTTTTGACTTCGGATCATTCGTTTTCCTCTAGCTACGTAATATGGATCATAAGCTGCAAGGATTTCATCCAGCGAGCCACGTCGATCCCGCGGTGACAGTCGCTCTAACAACCGGTTCGGGTTATCGCAGTTATCGTTGTCACATTTGATCCTTTCCATCAATAACGTTCTTAGAAGGCTCTCCATGATCGACAGATTCATCATTTTAGCGCGATCTTCCTCGCTCTCTTGTGAGTTGGAGGTGAGAATTTCCTTTCCGAGATCCTGCGGCGCTTTCTTACCTCGAGAAATGAAGTAAGGCTCGATTAAGCGCTCTAAAATATCACGGTGCTTGTCTCTTCGCTCCAAAGCCATCGACTCCTGAAGCTTCCTCTCGATGTCTCTCAACCACTCGTCCTGTCGGAGCTGCGACTTAACTGTGATCTTACAGGTCTCGCAGACATCACGCTTTTCTCGCTCATTTGAACTCTTCGTTTCGGAACTTTCGGAGTTGGGCTCGTTTGTTAACTGCAAATCTGTTATTTCTATATTGTTTTTATTAATTTCCAATTTGTCTTCCTCATGCTTTGCTTCTTTGTCGCTTTCTTCTAATTTCTTACGATACGCATAATGAAGTTTCCATGCTCTTTCGATGGCTTTACTACGAGCTGTATCTTTTTTATTCAAGCTTTCTATTTCGTTGTGGAGCTGATCTCGAGATAAAATGAAAGGCTTATCGGGTGTATCTCGATTGCTTAACTCGTTGACGTAAGCATTAGTCTTTATTTGTTCATATGTTTCGTTCTTTTCGATATCTTTCTTAGAATTCGCGTCAGTCTCGTAGATGTTACGTTTTTTACGGATTCCGGGGAGTTCCTGATTTTTCAGTAGCACTGACGTTTCATTACTTTTATTTATATTAGCAAAATGAATTTTATTGAAGCTCTCTACTTGACCGATTTTCGCAGTTTTGCTGCTGTCAATTTTAATATCGTTGGGAATATCTTTGCGCTGTATTTTTTGCTTTTGCTCAGTAGCATCTGTGATTATACCATTCGCGAAGATTTGATGCTGCTTTGTAAATTTGAATCCACGCAACGATCTTTTCGTCAAATTCTTCAGTTCACTTTTTTCATATTTTTTAGTAAAGACGTCATAGTTTGTATCCTCCGGCTTCTGAGCTTCTTCCGATATTTTATCGATTTTGGAAAATTTTTCATCTCCGTTTTCTATTTCAGTGATCGCAGTATTATTTATATCTTCGTTCATATCTTGAAGAGAATCATGGTGATTTCTTTGATTGTTCTCTATATCGTCTGTTTTGTCCTGGGATTCTTCGTTCATCGTGGTAGATCTTCTCACTCGACTTTTTATCAACAATTTCTTGATTTTGCTTGGATAACCGAGAGACGCTTCGTAATCTTCAATAACTTTGCCCACTTGTTCTGGATCCTTAATTCTATAAATTTTCTTTCCTCGTGTCAATATGTAAGGATCGTCATTGTCCACACGCTGAGAAGAATCTATGTAGTCGATATCGATGTCAACCCACGATGGCTCCTCCACGTAGAACGGCTGTTGACGTTGCCAGTTTTGATTCGGCTTATAATAGTTCTTTCTTTTCGAGCAATCTTCTTGTAGATCGCCAGCGTTCTTCTCTTCCTGAATACCGATGGAGATCAAAACTCTCGGTTTAGTGCTGTCGAGTTTCGATAAGTCATCCTGTGAAAACCGCGCCAATTCATGTCGCCTGTAATGAAATTATAATATATCTTATTTTTTATTCATTTTAATATTTTATTATACTTATTGTTTTTCATTTACATCTGCTGCAGTTTGTTGAATCAATTTTGAGTGAGTCGATCTTCTCCTTAAGAAAAAAATTATTATGTTCCATATTTTCAATATTGTATTAGGAATTAAGAAATTTTAAATTATAAATTTGTTATATTAAATGAGAAATACGAGAAAATAAGGAATAAATAGATTTTTAACGCAGATAAGACGATTGCCGCTATAAATATTGTCATTTATTGTATTACCTAATAACCGTTGAAGGCAGTTTTCTTGATTCGCCAATGAATCGCGTGTCCGAAATTCCAGGGAATTGTCTGTCGTCTTCATAATTTAAAGATTCCTTTATTTTGGAAGAAATATCTTTTCGTGGTATTCGCTTCGTTCTTCTATTCCATAATTGCTTGTCGCACATCCATGTTGTCTTCAGTCTTGGGTGGTTTTCCACCTTAAAATACAAAATCAATTTTTTACACACATTATTGCTAAATCTTAATAAATCATAGCAAACGATGGACAACTTTTTATTTTTGAAGTTTATTTTCTTTATTTTACTGAAGTTAATATACAACACGATATTTTATAGATTTTTGGCAGAACAGTTGTAAAATATTTATATTAAAACAGTTATATTTAGTCAGTATAATATTATATTATTATAAATAATATATATATTATTATAATATTATAAATATTATAATATTTTATAAAATGTACTTACTAAAATATTTTCGGACACAGCTATCGATAGCAAAGCTGTGGTCAACAATATTTTCTTCATTGCTGGAAGATAAAAGATTAATGCGTATGTTACATTTTTCAATATTATGTAACAAAATAAAAAAAGCTACACTTTAATAGTTTTCATTTTTATGATTTTATTATTTTTAGAGTTTTCATATTTATGTTTATTAGTATATAATATTTATTGTTTATTATTTAGTCTACTCCAATTAATAAGACAGTTATACATATCGACGTTGATCGTTGACGTTGATGATGGCGAAATCCATGTTTTATCTTATTTTAATTACGTAGAAAAAAATGTACAAAGTATTTTGTTGCAATCAATTAATGACGAATTTCTTAAAAAAATTCTATTAGAAAATTGGGGACACAATTAATTTTTTAGTCAAAGATATTAAATATAACTAATAAAGCGATACGCATTTAAAAAAATTGATTTTACTCAAATCAATTAACTTAATTAATATCTAACTTATTGCACAGACGCGGAAAGTATATTAATTCGAGCTTGATAAATCTAAAAAGCACTGACAATAGTTTTACTAGTTGACACATGTTTTAGATATATATCTTTATCAATTAATCGATGAAAATAGAATCATTAAATTATCATGATGATTATCTTGTTTTCCTTTGAAAAAAAATGTTAAAAATTTTTTAATAATATCTTTAGTCTATATAATATAATTTTATATAAAATCACAGTGTCTGATGAAGAATCGCGAAAAAATGCGCTGTTGTCTTCTAAGAATATCGACATTTCTTACCTGTTGCGGCGTTCACCTGTTGGCGAGTGTCTCCGGTGTTCGCGAGTTCCTCGACTAGAATGACGATGGGCCGATTCTTGCCCGGATATTTATGTCCGTTGGTCGAAACTCCCGTGGGCCATCCCGTCGCGGTCGAAAGATTAGGCGGATTGCATGGGGAATTCGTTCACCTGGCGCGAATGCCCCACGCCAATCTACTCTGCCAACAAGCGCAAACATCCTGACGTCCACGTCCGTTCGTAACGTTATGATACTTATTGTTAGAAACATTATCGGTGCGAGAGAGATATCGTAGGGGCAGCGCGGCAGAAAAAAAGTCACCCTGTTTGCCGTCCCGAGGGCATGCGGTGAACTCGTGGCCACGCAGTAGACGTAGTGTGATTGACTGACGTAGATATCTTCACGGTTGCACGAGAATCGAAAGCTCGATGGTGAATTCCAAGTTGATTAAACGTTTCGTCGGACTGCATAGGAGAAATCAATACGAGATTTAGGACTTGATATATAATTATATAATTATAAAAAATATTATAAGTAAAATCATCGTGAGCTGTATCGCTTTTAATGCCAATCGCTTAATGCTTTAATTTTTATTTTCATATTTACTTCAGTGGAAAAATTTCTTGTCATTTGTATAAACATATACATAGAATAAATAGAATTTTTATTAGCTACACTTTTATTATGATTTCTAAAGGTTATGCGTGATTTTTAGGTGAAAGAAACAGAAATAGAGCCTGAACACAAACTGAGAAATTAACAAAAATGGTAAGATGTAATAAATATATTAGGGCACAAAAGTTTTTTTTTCTATTATAATACTTTAAATAAAAAAAATGTAAAACTTGTAAAAAATACAAGTTTAAAAACTGTTACAAGCTTTTAAAATATATAACTGCATGAATTTCTTGTTTTTTAATTTATTATTCAAATTTTCTACACATTTTCTTACACATTTTTCTACACATTTATTAAAAAATTTGAAATTTGTATATTAATAAATTATTAAGCACATAGGTATATTACTTAATTTTATAACATCTTCAAACCTACCTATTTTATATCAGAGATTCAGATTTCTTGGCGATGGCGACTGTCCAGACTGGTTGTTGGCGGAAATCAACACGCTTTCGCGAATGGTATTACTCAATTCTTTGTTTCTCTCTGTGGGATATATTTTCACATACAATACCTATAATAATGCCATATTAGGATTTTCAATAATAAAATGAAAACGGATATTGAGATATTTTTTTTTAGAAAAACATGTTTAATATTTTATTTCTAGACTTCAATTAAAATGAAAATGCTAGGTCAAGCAGTGGCTAAATATTTGACCGAAGGAGAACTTGATGTAAGTAATACAGATTGCGATTTGTTGCTAAAATATTTAAAATTATTTGTTTTTATTGTCAATACTACAAAAGCCAATTATTTCTAAAAAAAAATAAGATTCATTATTTTGCTAAAACTTGTGACTTCCTAATACTTCCTTTCTAGTTATACCAAATATTTTTTATTTAGATTACTGTAAATTTAATCGTTTGGTTAAATGTAAAAAAATTGATTGAAGTTTTTAAATTATTCATATATTATATTTTCTCTTTCGAGTATATGTTAATTGTCCTTAATTGTATTATACTAAATTTTTTAGGAGGAAAAAATAAAAAAAATCACGCAAGACGCCAAACTTGGTGCGTGTAACTTATTATTATTATCATAATCACCAAATAAAAGAAAATAAAATATATGTGATAAAAGGAAAGAAAATGTAGAGATATGTATTTAATTTAGATATAAGTGATGCGAAAGCGACAGTAGCTGCTCTCGAATTGATATTTACATCTTCCGCCCGATATGGCGTTTCTGCCGCTGACTTGAGCAGCGAACTGCAACAATTGGGACTTCCGCGAGAACACAGCACAGCTGTAGCAAGGCTTCACACAGATCACTGTTCTCAGATCACGGCTGTTCTCTCATCTCAATCTTTAAGAGGTGTAAATTCTTATTTATATGTTTATAATGTTAAATTCAAGAAATATGTAGGCTATCGAGTTTAATTTTCGAAAAAAAATCTTAGCTCGCCCAAGCATATAAAAATAATTACAGACTTTTATATTTGACAATATTTTTCGATTCCGTCGAATGTGTTTTGGACTACGTAAAAATTTAAAATTTCAACTTTTACATTTGTAGTCAGTCGCTTGTCTTCGATCGAAGTACTACCTTGCGACAGCTCGTCGCCAGTTTCTGCTGTAACATTAAAATTGAAGAAAATAGACGGAAAAGAGGAAGACTCCACTATAAATATTTCCAAAGATGATGTGCAAGTGTTATTGAAGGGTACGAAAACGGAGTTTAGTTCTAAAAATTTATAAAAATATCTAGTAATTTTTCTTGAGATCACTTTGTTATAAGGAAACTACAATGAATTTTTAACCTTATACTTCATGTGTGTAAATGTTATGCATTTTATAACAAAAGACATTCGTATTTTTCTTTTTCAGAACTGAAAAGAGCACGGGCGCTAATGGAAAATTTGTGAATATTAAATAAAATTATAATCGCAACGTTTTATAATATAATTATAATTATTTACTCAAGCTGTTCATCGAATAATTTACTTTTATTCTCTTAATAAATGAATATACAAAGTTTACATTTAGTTTACTGGTTTATACGATGCATTGAATAATATTGATACGTTGTGACGATAATAATGTCGCTGTTAATAATCGCGCGTGTCATTCTTCCCTTCTGCCTTTGCTGCGTTCTATTCATACGTATTCGAGCACGATGTGTCAGAACGTGTCGGATCGTCGATTACTTAAGTGTCGAAACTAAAAGCATGCGCAAGGATTAACGCAGATTCGTTCGGAACGTGTCGCACATTGAAAATCTTCATGTCCTATCCTTCAGCCTTCATTCTTTTATTTTTCCCAATGCTGCTGAGACCGCGTTTCAAGTACACGCGCAACTGAACGAAGTGGCGATACGAAGCGAACATATAAGCAGACGGGAGAAAAGGATATTTTCCAAAATAAATTTTAGGCCAGCATAATATTCATTTCTACCAATGCAGATTAACTTTAATTTCGGTTTAACTTACTTTCTATCTTTTTTAGTCCTAAGAATTAGAAAAAGATGAATAATAAGTTAAACCGAGATTAAAGTTAATTTGCACTGGTAGAAATGGACATAAATCTCTCAAAGAATTGAGAAAAAATTGCGCGAAGCCGAATTTACGCTTCGGACAAGCTCGTGAAACGAACTGTAACAATGGAAAGGAAACCCCTCTCAGTTGTAATCAATGAGACGGCGCATATTAGGCGTAGTCTGAGGAAAAGATCCAATTCGTCGGAGTATACCCTTGACATCGTGCTCCACGAATATCCTTTCTTTTTAGGGCGCGCGCAAAGCGGTAGCGTTTAATCGTTAAATTCGAATAAATACCAAGGCTAATCTAATCAGTCTTTATACAGTTATTCGTACACGTTCGCTGTATATGTGTATCCGTCTCGCTCGCGCTCTCATACACACGCACGAACACACTCGCACCCTCGCGGTTTCTCTTCGCTCGACGCGACTCTTCATTATTTACAAGTGTCGGAGGAGGAGCCGTCGATATAATGACACATCGATTAAGCGCTCTCTCGCGATTATACACACGTTCCTGGGACGCGACTCTTTGGAGGGCTCTGACCGGCTCTTTCTTCAATGCTCTTCTTGCTCAGGTGGAACCAAGGGTTTTGCGCGATCAATGATTAAATAATAAGAAAAAAAAAGGATTTTGATCAGCCAATTTCTCTCTCGGCCCTTGATGTCATCGACTTCGTTACCTCAACCCCATGCAGATGATTTTACAATGATATGTAAAATGTTAAAACTATTTAGATTTGACGGATCCCGTATTTGTTTTCTATTCTTATTAAATTTCTTAGTCTAATTTTATTATATTTAATTACGTATGTATTTTATTTCTCTTTTAAATGAAGGTGAAAGTCAAAGTAAAGATGAGAGAATATTGATTAAAAATTTGAACACTATTTTTGATTATTAGGATGAGAATGAGAATATAACGATTCGAATTCGCTGTCAATCAGTTTAGAAATCTAGGCAATGTTGTGTTTAATATCATTTTCGCTAACGGGTTAAGGTACGAGCAATTCAGGGCAATGTGTGTCACATGGTAATAGAGATCTTGCTCCTTGCTTCCGAAACGCCTCCGGTGCGGAGCCTTCCTCGACTGCATTACGGTCATACCTACGTCTAGGTTCTAGCCGGATCTAAAACGAATTAGAGTACGGTTGCTGTGACGCTAGACGGTAAAAAAATATTTCTGCGAGATGCAGCTTTTTGTATCTCGTTGCCGTGCTTGTTTCTCGCGCACGTCAATGTCAATTATTATCTCTGATTTTTAATCGCACGCAAGTATAACGAAGCAGAATCGTCGTCGAGAACGGGACAGGCATCTTTGCAATATTTCCTGACACGAACACGTATAAATGGATGCGAGAAAATTTTGTAAAATGAGAAAATAAGAATGAATTTTTCTCTTTTCGGGAGAATCGGAAAGAATAGAAATAGTACAAAAGTAATTTTATTTTATTTTTTTCGTGCAATCTTTTTCTCTCTTTCGCTTTTTATAAATTCAGAAATGCTACGAGTTTTGTATTTAATTTAGAATGAATGCACACAAATGCATTTAATTTTAGAATTTAAATTTGATACAATAGACTCTGTACACACAAAATTTAAAGTGTATCGCAAAAATGCTGTGTCTTGAATGATTATAAGATACATGTCTCATCCTTAACGATTAACTATTTTCTATGATGGTCGTCGCGATTACGCCGCAGCAATATCCGCCGTTCATGGTGCAGTTATCAAAAGATAGGGTTTTTTTTCTTTGTGCTACTACCGTTACTGTGTGCATTTATTAAAAATTGTATCAGTGGCGGTTGCAACGGCGCGATCAATAATATAACAATTGTATATATACGAGCGAACACTATCAGGAATCTCCGTTGTATGTCTAATACATTGTGAATTCTTTATAAAAGAGTTTATTCATTATCGTGCTTGAACATAATAAATAAAATATTTGATTTAATACTTGATTCTTTCAATGCAAATAATTTAAAGGAATTAATCTTACAAGTAAATAATAATTAAAGGGGAAGAAATAAAATTAAAGAAATTGAATTTAATTATATAAAAAATTAATAACTTTTGCCTAATTTTATTTTATAGCAAAAGAAATAGAGAATGAATGTAATAAATTTTAGCAAGTAATAAGAGAATATCAAATCGTGGAAATTAATTAATAAAATATGAAACATAATAATATATTGATTTAACAAGAGACGGTGTATTCTAAAATTGAAAATTTACTTGAATTAATTATAGATAAGATATTACAACGAAGATTTCTTGATAACGCACGCGCGCGCGAATGTGTGGAAGAAAGTGTCATGCCAAAGCACTTGCGTTGAGAAAAATACGTGTTTCTAGCGTTAAATACCTACTTCGAAACAGAATCAAGGGTAGCGTTACTGAACTATATAGGACTACGAACAGGAGAGACAGAATAAATCTTTCCAAATTTAGATCCGAAATTCTTTCTCTTTTTCTCTACGAAAATCCTTCTGTCCTAATTCTTCATCTACTAGCGTATTGAAAATAGCCATTAAAAAATATGTTCGTACTACATTGGGTAGTATTAGAGCTCATTGATCATTAAGAAGTCTGGTCCAGCCCTTGATCGATGCTTCGTGCTATTGCTTGATTGCTATCCTCGTAAATGTCTTCACGAAATGCAAATGGTCCTTGCGAGATGATATGTACGATCGGCAATGACAAAGCGCTACGATAAGTCGTATAAAAGTGACGAACTTGCCGTTCGTGATCAATTGGTTGATCTCTTGTGCTTTGATAGGTTCCGCAGCTTATAAAACAACACGGTTATTCACGATTTACAAAGAATTGGAACCCAAAGTTAAAATCTGCCCTAGAAATCGATAAATAGCTGCAAGGCTACGTGAATATTCAAATGCCGCTAATATATTGTTGTAGGATGAAATGTCTCCTTGATATACAGTATCAAGATGAATCATTACAATCCGTTAAATTTGCACTTGAACAACTCATCACATTTTCTTTGTAATATCTTAAGTAAATGGAAAGCGCAGAATTTTTCAGAGTAAATCTCTCACGATTTCGTGAGCTATCAATTACCTCTGCTCATATAACAACTCGTAACATAAATATTCTATGAACAAGGCTGAGAACACTGCTATTTCTAATACTGGAAGATATTGAAAAATACAGATATCTGGTTTCATATTGCATTGCCTCATGAAAAGTATGAGTTCCGAACAATGCCGTACAAGAACGCTCACACTTTCTTTTTATTATTGTAGTTATTATCTTTACGGAATGCGTAAAAATCTTTCCAACCGCAGTCACATGTCACACTGGTATACAATCATAATACTACTTGTTTATCATTGCGTTCGTATTTTCATATTGGTGATTACAAAAAATGTTTTTATGTTCACCTCATGCACACAAATAAGTGCAATATTTCATTTCATTTGTCTCGAAAAATGATACGTACAATTTTATACAAAGTTGATAATATATTATAAAACATTTGACAATAACAATAATAATGATAGTAGGTAAGCAATAATACACCATAATAATAATAAATTTGAAAAGATCATATTAATTGACATGAATTGCAAATGCAGTGAATTCCTTTACTAATATTTTTCATTTTTATAAATTCATATTAAATTTTGTTTATTTGTTGATTTCAATTGAAGCGAAGTAACTTTAATTTATCTGATCTTTTTCTTCAACTTACGTTAGAGTCTCAAATATTCCTTCTTAGCCTATCGCAATCTAACGGAAAGCCAATTCGCTGGCTTATATATGCAATTAAATTTGTTTTCGTTACATATAAAACGAATTTAATTACATTGTCACGAATAATTACAAATCAACAATATGCATTATCATCCACAGGATGTAACATTCTTCACAAAATATTGGCATATCGTTGGGCGGACTAACTGATTTGTAACATTGACTTCCGGAAGATTTGTTGAAAAGCGGAAAGGAGGACATTGAAACAAACGTTGTATCATATGTGGTAATGTTTACTGCATTAGATTGCGAGAAAGACTTGAGGATGTGATGCATCTTTGCGAGACCGGTCTCTACCATCATGCGTCTCATAGAATGATATATAGTCGCGAAAGGACGCAACTTAGAACGTATGTTTTATATATATATATATATATTTATATATGTACGCACGTACTGATACATACGCACAAGTAAATGCCTAGGTACGAGTAAACGAGTACGGTGATTACTTATATTGACGAAAGGACGAAATAACATGGCAGTCGACGAAAGTAAATATAATCGAGATCTGTACTTCTCTCTTTCATGATTGAGTGGCAGTAATTATTCTTTAATTCACTTATCATAGATTGCGCTTGTCTTTCTCCTTTTACAATGCGCCAACGATTTATTTGCATATATACATATACACACGTATATGTATATATATATATATACCCTGATAGCCAAATCTGAAAAGACAGATTGTGCGCAGAGACTGTTGCCAGGATTTGAATGCCAGAAAGGCAACAGATTTCTAACAATCTCTGTAATATTCGATAATGTTAGAAAATTGCTGCCAGAAATCTGACAGAACCTGTTGACATCCTATGTCAATAGATTGATAGCAGAAATCGAACAGATCCT
>VBVR01003123.1:0-18974 GCA_011638315.1 Tetramorium parvispinum | reverse complement strand
GTAGGGGAACGGGGAGGGGGCGAGTCGGGGGCCCGGGTGAGGGCCAAGGCGTGATGAGGACGGTGCACCCAAGCCTGATGTCCGATAACGAACCCGGCACTTACTACTGCCGGAGGAACGATCTCGTTCCTTCTCTCTTGGCCGCTGGTTCCATATCCTTCTCTTTTACTCGCCCGCGAATCGTCGTATTTCGGATGTTACGTCACCCCGACGGACACTCGCGCGACGGACGGGCGGAGCGTGGCGTCTCTGAGAGAGCTGATCATCGTAATCGGAAGCTAATTGAAAACGCGCGTTCCTTCGAGACAGGACACGATCAATTTCACGTATAATTGGTTCTTGACGCGCGACCGCGTTGGAAAGTTCCGCGAAGATGAATTATAGCGGATATGCATCGGGGGTCCCTTCTCCCTCTCTCTCTCCCTTCTCTCACGCTCTCTCGATCGCGTGGCGTCGCGGACGCGGGCGATGATTTGCTGCCGCGCGTTTTAATTGGGGCCCCGTATCGCGTACGGCTCCTTTTCATGCGCTCTGCCTACCGGTCACTCTCGCTTTCGTACTGCCACGAGGATCCTTGGTTCTCTCGCAGGATGTAAAAAAAAAAAAACGTCGTTCAGCCTTCCACAACGCGACTTCCGCGTATGGGCGCAACATAAAGGACCGTGCACATCAAGTCTAATATTTATACTTGCCTTTTTCTTCCTGTCTGTGATAATGCTGCACTCATTTCGCTATCGTATCAGCTTACAAAAAGTGTGAAAAAAATTGAAGTTGATTTGTATTACATTCGAAATAAAAGATTATCATTTAATAGAATCGTACTCACCGATATATTGAATATAAATTATAGTCATGTAATGGCATGCAATGGTATAAAAAATATTTAAAAAGAATGTTAACAAATGATATAGTAATATATATAATTAATATAAAATTGGTACAAATTACTTGATAATGAGAAATATTTTATAGATTGCTTTTGAGATTTACATATTGTTCTAATTTATTCTATCTTATTTTATGAATTTATGCAATTATTCCGTTATTTTTTATTATCTCAATGTGTATATCTAGTTCGTGTCTACTTTTGCATTTACATCACAAACACATATGGTACATACACAACCCAGCCTTTTATTTATACAAATTCTTATACACTTTTATTTATATACTATTTATATATTCAGCTTATTATTTTTCTTTTTATCTTTCTCTTAATCTTTCTTAAAAATGACTTCTTACACACATACACTCACGTGTGCAAAGACCTTAAGACGTTTGATCGGAGGGACGACGACGTGGGCGCTGTTTTCTTCCCCGTCGTCGGTTTTAATAAGGAACGACGACGACGGTGACGACGACGACAATGAGGAGACGCGGTTATGACGGCACGAAGGTGGTGCCGTAAAACCGGGTGATAAAGATACGCGTCGCTCGGTCGCTCGCTTGCTGGCTCGCGCTCCGTTCGGCTAGGCTATCTGCCGTAGATATTGTTATTAAGTGTCGTAAAGTTTATTGCGGCGACTTTGCACCGCCGTGGCGGGTATGGGTCGTGGATGAATTCATTGTAAATGCCTGCCGCGTTCCGTTTTCTAGCCGGCGCGGCTTTTGTCGCGCCCTCACGATTCCGATTGACTTTTCTGTGCGCGGTAAAAGCTCGATTTCTTATCGAGTGTGAAAGGTACTTACAGAAGAGCATATATATTTATTGAAGTCTTTACTCCGTGACATGTGATCGAGTGTGTGCTCCAAGAATTTTTTATTTTTGCCCTTTCGAACAATCTAGCACAGATAAATCTAGTACGGATATAATTAAACAGGAATCTAAAAAGTAAAAAAATTACCAAAAATTAAAAAATATCAACGCATTAAACGGGAATCTAAACGAGTTTACTTATAGATATTATATTATCATACTTCGGATATACTAATTATACCAATTATATCAAAATGTGATATCACAAGAGAATATAGGTCGTACGTTTATTAGAGGAAAAACAACTTTGTCGGAGCGGTTCCGAGATATCGCCGGGGGTTTCGGGTCGATCATTCATCCTCGTTGGGGCTTCTGTTCGAGAAAGTATCATTGATAATTATGCGCGTTGCCCGTTAACCCTGATTGGCACGTTGTTCCGTTGTAATGATGCGGCTGAACCGATCGATCATCGGCTACTGCAATTGCAGCCGCAGACAGCGTCGTCGTGTCCAACCGGTGGCCTGTTTCCCCGTAAGGCTTTTGGGTGGTCTAACGTACTATATATAATAACTTTTAACGTACATTAACGAGTACACACTCGCTCACGTGGCACGTTCTGTCATGCAACAGTAATCCACGTAATATGAACATCTTTATTTACATAAAAGTTTATTTACATGAAAATCATGCGGAATTTACGCGTGTCTTTGCGATAATTTAAAAGGAAGTCTAGATAATCGGAAAGATACGAGAAATGAGACGATACGAGGATTAATTTAGAAGGATATAAGAAAGCTCGACATTGCGATTGCGAGGATATCGATGGACGCACGCATTGTTTCAGGCAATCAAAGACTCTCTTGTGCGATCGCGCAGACGAGTGACGTTCCCGACGGTTTTTCCACAGAACTAGCGTTCTTTGTTGCATGGCAGAGAGCGTGCCACGTAAGGGACATTGATTAATGCTACGTCGGCTCACTTTGCCGCCATTAGTCTTGGCTCTCATCTTCATTATAATGTCACGGGGCTAATCCCGGTGCCCATTCATGCGATCCACGAAGTTTCGTCGCGCGAGCGTGCATCCTCGACAAAGGCTCGTTCTTCTCGCTCTCGGAGAATGCACCTTTGCCTCCGAGTCTCGTCGCGTACCTTTAATAGTCATTACAAACATCGGATTAATCTCACGGCCCTTTTCTGGGTGGTCGTGCTTATATGCGAAAGCATAATAGTTTCTACTCTAATGGCTCCCATAATCAGATAATACTTTGAAATTTCACGATCTTATCTCCATTCTAAATAAAGCCACTTTGTGCACAAACTTAAATTATTTTTTTACGTTATATTTAATTTGAAGAAATTAAATTGAAACCTTTGGTTAGTGCCCATTAGATCGACTCTTCGTATCTTTATGATACAACCGTGAATTATTTTTTATTATCACTTTATTAAAAAAAGATACACACATAGAATTATATTTTTAGATAATTATATACGCGTAGGTTTCGTTATATTTTCGTTGCGTTTGTGTATTATTATATTTCTCAATAGGGAAGATAGTATAATTATATCATGTCAACACACTATATATATTCTGTGCCCCGGGCTAACGATCCTGGGATACGTATAAATTTAATTATATCCTTACGACTGTTGTATCCTGCATGTCTTTAAGGCCCGCTCTCCTTGCGAGACAGTTGAAAATAAGTCCTTGCGGATCGTAAAGCCGTCAGTACCTGCTGACATTTCGAGCGCGAGACAAATTGTAAAAGCGATCCTATCGCGGCGTCGTGAGAAACGCGGAGTTTCTGCGTTAGACAGCCGGCAACGATGGAGCGCGAGAGTTTCTCCTTTACGCGGGACTGCATTTTATTTGGCAAAGCAGCAATGCCATACGCATTCCCCGACACCGACAAGCGTCATTCATGGGAGATACCGTTACGTTCGCGATCGTTACGCACGCCGCTAAAATTTTACGCTGTCGGAAAAAGCGAGTTGCGCACAATAACGTTGGCGTCGAACAACTGTTGTTCTTGAGATGTAACAGATGTTTCAGATTTAATTGTATCACGTTACAGTGAAATTTTATTGATATACAGACGTGTAATCTTCGAGCTGCGCATCTCTTTTTTTTACGTCGCGGTAATAATTAAATAAACTTTAAATTGAGATGCTCAATTATGTGCGACCACGTGTAATAAATTCACTCGGTACATTAAACGTCCCGCCGGGTATATATATTTACACACAATACGAATCGCTTATCTCGGGATATTTTTATCGTTCGCGCACGAGATGGCTTTTGATCATCGAAAATAATATTTCAGCGCAGCGTACATTAAACGAGAAGAGATCGCATCATGTGTTTCTCATCCTACCCCTCTTATGAGGATTCTCCTTTAATGTTCATGATTATCCTACCACTCTAGAGTATTATACCCCGTGGAATTATAAGGCCGACGAAACGAATCCTCATCGTGCTCGGTCGGGACGTTATGCGAAACCGAATACCGAATACCCCGATATCTTTTTAACGCCTCGTTGTTGTTGCCCTTCGCGAAACTTCTCGAATGTCGGCGTGAACAATTTTTCCCGATAGGGGAAATTAAATCGCACCTACAATTGCAGACTTGTATCTCTTATTTTTTCTTACAGATTTACAGATCAATCTCCACTCAATACTCTCCTGTTTCTTTACTTAAAACTCGATGTAATTTCATCGTCTTTGTTACGGATCGTTATCGTGCGTTTCTCTTTAAAAACAATTTCTTGCGCATCGCGCTTGATTTGTGATTGATTGAAGCAACACATTGAGAAGAATGTGAAATATAGTATAAAGTAAAGAACACGGCACTTCACTTAGCGAAACAAATATGTGAATAGTGGCTGATGTGTAGATCGAGTTCAGTGTCCTCGTGCTTCTTCTGCGTGTTTCTTGGCTTCACGGTGAAAACTTGGTCCAAGGTCACTCGGCGGTGGCTGATGGATGACAAGTCGGTCTTACCGACGGCAAACCCGGAGTACACAAATATTGATTCAGCGCGAAGGGAAACACAAATCGCGGAGTTGGGAAACATCTTTCTCGTTGATTCACTAATCAACGTGTTAGAGACTATTACGATGAAAATATGAATTTGCATATTACATGCAGGTTTGAGAAAATCTGAGAATTAATTAAGATTTATTAAGAATGAAAAATTCTAGAAAAATTAGACAGAAGATAGATTAAATGTTTTACGTCTAAGAATATTCGTCAAGGATTTTTTCGCAAAAAAAGATCTCTTCGAAGAACTAACACTTACTTAATTTACATTAATTCGCAATACCTGAAAAATTGACAATAGCGAAGGTCACGAAGCCGATTTGGAGAAACCGTCATTGGCCTGATAGCACTTACGTTCAGAGACACGTTTACGCACGTGAAATCCCAGTATCCTATATTGCAGAAATCGTGCCGGCGACACGATGGCGGCGGCGAATTCATTGGCGCCATGAAGACAAAGTCGCGCTGCCCTACCGCAAATATTGAATTTTGCGGTGACACGACCGCGTTTAAAGCGTCCGGGGTCTCTCGACGCTGATTCGAGGAAGTCCTCTTTCTCTTTTTCTCTCCCTCTGTCTCTCTCTGTAATTTGTCGGAATAACACCGCGTCGTCGCGGGATAATCTGTAAGGTCCTTCGCCGTAACCGCGAAATGTACTCGCGAACGAGCGATTCGTTGCCGCAAAGGTTTCGAGAGGCGCTCTCAAGGGTGTAAGAACGTGCGAGATTACAATAATTTAAGAACGCAATTGCCCGTAGATGTAACGACTCGAGGATGCGATTATTTGAAGATTTAACGACCCGAGGATATAATCACTTAAGGGTATAACAACGCGAGAATGTAATAATCCAACGATACGCTTTCTAAGGATATGATAATGATATAATAATCGAAAGAATATGATAATCGAAAGATGCAAGAATACGATAACGTCGTTTTTATTAGAGAGAAATGTGTCAATCTAATCATAATTAAAAATGAAATCTAAAAATTATTCTTTCGAAGAAAAGACAAGAAAGTCATTATCACAAAAAATATCTGCCTTTCATAATTTCACAATTCTTGAAAATCAATTCGCAGGATCTTGCTCTATAATACTTTCTGGGCAGGGAAAGGCGAGGCACGATAACGACCTATTCTCCAATTTTCGAGTCTTATACGGCGATCGAATACGTTGTGTCAATAGCGAGGCGTGCGTGGTGGTCGGCGGGACAAGAATTGCGAAACCAGTCTCGTAAAGTCCTATAACATTATCCGCGTCCTATGCGTTTCTCATTTCGCGCGTTTTATCCAGTCTAATGTGCTGCTCCCAGCGAAACTTAATTGAGGAAGTAATAAGGTAATAAGATAAACTTGAAATTCAGCCGCGATTCTTTTCACTGCTCGCCTACCTATATGTCTCTCTCCTTTTTTCTCCATCTTTTTGCTACCGTTCTAGTATGTCGCTTTTACGCAATTAAATTAAGGCATTTGTTGATAAACGGAAAGCGAAGAAATAAGTTAGGAAGTTGAAATACATGTGTACATATGGACAACTATTTATTTAAAATCAACGGAAGTATCTGTGTTTTCAAAACACAGTTTGTTTGCATTTTGGATTATTTCTTTATCACAATTTCTTCATGGTTTTCATGTTTTAGGCTTATTAGTTATCTGGTAGAGATATACAGTATCACTGAAAATGTTACGTGCGAAAATTATTTTTAATTTTGTAATCGCGACTATTGATAGACAAGTAGAATTACTTTCACGGTGTCAGTGTCAGTGTGCCGCTGAGAAGCAATACCAGCAGTCAGTAGGAATAGGTGCGGCCGGAAACGTCAATTTCGAGCCGAGCTAATCCTAGTTTAGATAGTCGGGAGGGGAATAAAACCTTTTTCGTATTCGCGGACAAATTCAATTTGAACACCGTTAATCATCGATCGCTTAAATGTATTATTTGATGTGATTGTAATTGTATTACTCGAGTGTTACACTACTCGACGTGAATTGTGATTGTATTACTAATGCAATTTCCTAGGACTTAAGGATTTGGTATATGATCTGATATGAGGAACTTTGACACTTGAAACTCCAAGAACTTGATTTAAAAATCTAAGAGTATAAGATTCTAAGGATATAAGGATCTATTAATCATTTATCTTGTTCTAAATTTTCAAAGATTAAAGAATCAAAGTCAAAAGAGACAGAAGAAAAACTTAATTTTTATATATTACTGATCATAGATCCACAAATTTCAATCTTACAAATGTATTCAACACGAGATTTTATTGAGTTAGCCCTGAAAAGTATTATGGATGAAATATCATTCCAAGCCAACTTTTTTTATGTAGTCAAGTATGAGAGAGCTGATCTGTTTTGTGTAACATTATCATTACTGACAGCCTGAACAAATATTAAAAAAATTAGTGTTATCAGTCTTTATGTTTTTTAATAATATTAAAACGAAATTCGCATGGGCCGAAATTTCACGCTAGCCTTAATCTCACTGTATTCATCGTTTTGTTTTTGCATTCGCGATTCTTGGATGGAATTGTGGCACGCTATGGTAATCGAAGAAAGGCCGAAGGATGCGAATCGGAATGGGGCCAGCGCCGCCCTTTGACCACTCACGCCCGTCGTCGCGATGAGATGCGTGCCGCGCGACGGCGGTGTTTCATCGATCGCGCGAGATCGATTTGGCATGAATCTCGATCGGCGCGTACCATGACCTCGGCCCGCGCCGTTGCGCAGTTTTGCGATGCGCCGCGCGGCCGGTCCTCAATTATAACGGCTCACGCGAAAATGCAGTTTAAATTGCAGGTTCACGTCATCTCTCGGTCGAGGCGAGGGAAACGATTTCGGCCGTCCGGCCGGCGCGGCGATCGGCGGTCGGCGGTCGATTTCGAATGATCCAATCAAACGTATACGCGCGGCGTTCCTGCTCCGCCGCGGCTCGGTAATGCGAGCCCGGCACACCGTTATATTCATCACGATTCGTGGCACTACACAAACCAACGCGGAAATGTGCACCCGTAGTCGGTGAAAAGGGGAACGCGTCGTCCATCACGCGAGCGCGTTGCGCCACTCTCGAAAGCATAAACAAAAAAATCGTACGTATTCTCGCTGAATCTGCTTTAACCCTCCCGCTTTAATCCGCGCGTGACCACTTGCCGCGTACACCGAGATACGCATTCGCGATCCGGCCAAAAATCCGTATGCTAATTCCGTGTTTTATAACGGAAGGAAGGAAAGTTTAAGAATTATGTTTATATTCGCGCGCACGTAACGCGGCGTTAAAGTCTCCGGCGACGCCGACGCGCGCAAAGGCGGTAAACCTCGCGGATGATTAACATTGAAGGTAAGAAATAAATCCGCGTGCTCGTTCGGGCGACACTTTGAAAATGCTAAAAATCTAACATCGAACGAAATTTGTTCGCCGTAACCCGGGAGTTGAATGATTCAGTTGTACAGTATATCAAAACCAGATTTTCACTCTCGATATCTGTTCCTTGTTCCTTCAGGAAATGGAATACCGTCCGGCGCTAATATCTTCCTCAATTATGCAGCAGCTGTCTTATTAAGCATCGATATACGTAAACTGTTTCAAATGTCTCTAACATTTCCGCATGATCGAACCTCTATCATTTCTCCGACTGTTTCGGTAGCTCTCGATTGCAAATGGCACGATGAGGCTTTCCGGCGAGCCTTAATCGGTCCCACGGACATGAGACAGCGTAAGATCGCAATGGTCCAGGACGGTTTCCCGCCGTAAGTCTCACCGCCGTCGATCTATTGTTCGCCACGCGGACGAGCGAGAGCGCCCATAAGTCATTACACGTCGAGGGTTTGATTATGATCTCCATTGTGGCGACCGCGTCGTGAGCATTGTTCGCCGAGCCACCTGTAGCCGACTGTTTCCCTCCCCTCACGCCCGTCATCCTTCTTTCCCACAATCGACGCGAGAGTCGTATACCTTTCTCGCAAGAACAGACGACCTTCCTTATTATTTATCAATCGCGCGCAGGAATGTTGCCGGACTAATTTTAATTTTAATTGTCATTTTAAGTGTTCATTAAACGTGTCGTTGTGTTCTGAAATGAGTCTGTCGATTTAAAAAATCGATTTAAAAATATCTACTTCCGAAATGATCGAGATTACGTAATTGTGCCTCGGTGGGAAAATCAGGTTTTATGATAAAATTGCGGCGTTTTTAGCAGAGTTCTTTTTTTCGATGTAGCCGCGGGAACAAAGTTATAATACATGCTTTGGCGAATATTGCGCGATTGTCCGGAAAAGTCGCCGCTCATAAATTGTCACGACGCGGAAGGCTTTCTTCCGAAAGTCTCACGAGGTACCGGGCCGTTAATCTTGTCGGATTCGAGGAAGCATTGTAATATGCGAAGCCGCATCGTTGCTGGTCCGTGAACGGAGGAAAGCGCACCTCTGCCATTTTCTGACTTGTTTAACACGAGAAAGAAAAGAACTTTGCGTTATATTTTTAGTCTATTAGCTAAAGTTACACGTTTACACCTAATAATATTAATAGGAGAAATAAACTAAATATATTCGACTATTAATTACGTGTGAAATGTAAAATACGAGTTGTTAAATGAGCATCAAATTTTTCAATCTAAAAAGAAATACAAATATTATCATTAATTTTAAAGTCGATTTCACTGCCTTTTCTCGTTTCCCTTTTAGTGAACTGTCAGAAATTTTGAAATCATCAATTATCGCGTTAATTGAATATGTTAAGAGAGAAAGTGTACGACATGTTCGACATGTACGTAGCATATATTTTTTCCGAAGCAAATTCCGTCGAGGAAATTAAACTAAATTCCGGGAAAATAATATTTTTCTTCTCGAGTTATTTATCATTCTTCAAAGCGAAAAAAGCGTCGTTTCTAGTGAAACAGCCGGAAATTTGAATTGTCACATTTCAATCTGCAGTTTATCGATGCACTTTAGAAGCCGCAACTTATATGGTCCAATGCGGTTTAACTGTCCCGTAGTTTACCTAACACAGAGAGATATCGCCTCTTCTTTCTGAATCGGTCTCGCACTAACTTATCCGCCTACCTACGGGTAGGATAAGAGCAAAATGGAAACGGAGAATTTCTCCGTGGCCCAACGACAAAACGTGTTTCAGACGGGTTGTCAAACTTCGTTTTTTACATGTAAGCAATGGCATGTCGAAGCCACTCGTATTAAGCCCACGTTAAACGATCTATAATTCGTGTTAGAATTCTAGAATATAATTTAATTTATAATTTTATGCGCTCTTCTCCTCTTCATGTGAAATATGAAAAACAAAGAATCAAAAATATCCGTATGTAGAATGTAAAATACATGATAAAATTTTAAATATAATTATATTCTGAATTAGAAATCTGACACGAGAATTATGAAATTGTTAATTAAGCTAGGTCTAAAGCGAAAGTGAGTTTTATAAAATAAAAGAATAATGAATTTTATAATTTGAAATTGATATTCTCTATTTATCTCTTATACATATTAGAAAAAGCAAGTAATTACTCGCATAATATTGCACACAGAGATAGAATTTATCAAAAACAGACTAAATCATACTTTGATATTTCTTATCAAAAAGATGCAAATCAAAGATAGAAATTGAAATTTTCAAGTCCTAATCTTTGAAGATGAAATAAAACAATGTAGAGCAAGCCGATAGTGATTATATTTTCGATCCACTTTACAACTCATCGTCTGTCAAGCTCGAAGCACATGCCGTCCCGAGAAGACAGCTAATCGGGAATACGAAAATAGTCGCGCAGCGTCTCGCGGAGTTTTTCTTGGAAGCAAGAGTTTTTTTTGTTCGACTTTCTTCCTTCTTTCCTCTTATCTTCTTCTTTCGCGGTGTGATGAGTAACGAGCGAACGCTTCCGAGGAGGCGCGCGGCGGCATGTCCGTCATGAGTTATACGACGCGAGGGTGCGAAGAAGTGGTCAGACCAGTGTCAAATCTCGGCTTTCACTGCGTCTGTGTGTGACCCACAAAGGCGACCGCGCGCACGATTTTCGCAGAGGCTCATGAATTACCTGCGTACCCACACCGGCATACGGCATGTGTGCAACACTGGCATGCGAAGAGGTGGAGAGAAAAGAAGCACGGCAGAAACAAGCCCCTCTGCGCTACCGAATGCTCATTATCCGCATCAACGTCGTTGAGCTATATCGCTCCGTAACGAGCAAAAAACCCGGGGAAATAATGAAGCTTAGCGAGGAGAAGATCATGGTCATATTTCGTACTTGAAAACCTACAAACGCGCTTGCACTCGAAGCTTTTCGCATAATTCTCCGGCAAGTGGATGGGATCGGAAGCGCCGTGTGTAACACGAAAGGCGCAGATCCGCGGATTTAGCAACGCCTTTACGTAAGCCCGTTAAAAGTCGCCGTTTTTTTTCCCAATACCGAAGGCACGAAGATGGTTTGCGCAATCCAGAGACGACGGTAGGACGGTAATCAAAAGAAGGGGTTGCGGCACGAGGAGGTGGTCGAAGGGAGGAGAGGGAGAAGGAATCGAGCATGATCGATGGTATAAATTTCCTGTTGTCGGTTGCTGGGAAAACGAATTCCCCCCTCATTTGGCATTCAACGGCAATGCATTCGTGCCGCGGTTTAGCGCCCATCCACCGCTAATCATCGTGCATCTGGAAGATGCGCCCGAACCCGGAAGTAATCGCGGCAGAGGCCGTGATAAAATAGCCGTTCCGCCGTGTGTAACGCATCGTGATATTCATCTCCGCGATATTTCCGACGACGAGGAAACGCGACCCGATATCCACGTGATTTCGTTATCTCTCCGGCCCTTCGCACTAACATATGAGGACGCTTTATCTTTCCTCTCTTGCTCTCGCGACATGTTTTATTACTCAAAAGTATCAACAACATTATTAACAAAATTGCTACAATATATTAACAATTTAACACTATATATTTAATATTAATGAAACTATTCAAGAACTATAAAGTAATAACGTATTAAATCTGCACACTCACACACGCTAAACACGAACGCGCTGCATTTTATACATTTTAAAGTTTCAATTCGGGATTCCTTCATCCCATCCTCCAATATTCTCGCGCCAATAAAAATTCCTGAATGATGCAGTAAAAGCGCACGCGGGCGGGCGCCGATGCATTCTTGTTTCGCCGATGCAGCATCTGCACGGGTCCGGGTTAAGGGACAACATGTACGAGACGCGCACGAATCGGCGCACGCTACGACGGGGCTACAAGAGGGCTAAAAATAGCCGCAGGACCTCTTTGTTCGCCCGGCGAGTCAGCGGCTCAACGCGCGCTTTGTCCGCGCTGAGCTGCTACGACCTCGGCAATTGCATTTAATTGTCACAAACGAAGCGGCATTAAGCCAGGCGCATGGCACGCGGCCTTGATCGAGCATCCGCCGATCCTCGTCGAATGGGAAGGAAGAAAGGATCCTTACAGCGCGGCGCTATGCATTTTTCTGGCCGCTTAGTGTCCTGTCAGCCTTGCCTTCTTGGCTTTAATCCCCGCGTGGCGCCAGTTTCAAGAAATTTATCGCGACAACTGTGAATAAAAAAAAATATTAACTTCGATCTGAAATTCCTTTCTATAAATACGTACAATATTAGAGAATTTTTAATACTTCACATGGAAAACAGGATTAACATCCATTTCTTCTCTTGTTAATATTCTTGTTATTTGATAATATATTTTGTAGTAACGTACATATATATTAACGTCGACGCGGTAATTTAATAAATTTCAATCTCAAATTTTTAATGTCAATTGTACGATTAAGCATGAAGGACTAATCTCTTTTATCTAATTGTTCATGTCAGTGGGATTATTGAATTGCCCGGAAAAGCTGGCGAAATCAATTTGATTCTCAGTCCCCCCGACCTCGTCTTGATTACCACGTGCCGGAAGAAATCAATTAAGAGACGCGCGCATCGTATCCGAAACGGCGAAAGGAGCGGGTCACAGCGAAAGGCGAATGTGAATCTGCCGCGCGCGCGCGCGCGAATCGGCTTCGTCGCGCGATTACTCTTCCGCGCTTCGAATCGCGCAAGGACCATTAGATCATTAGGCATTCGAGGCACCGCGTCATTTTCTCTCAGTCTCGATCGAAAGTTTAGATTAATCACCCTCACCCCGCCTCTCCAATAAACATCTCTCGTGCGAGAGACGCACGCGTGAAGTAAATTTTCATCGTAACATAAAGTATCTTGTGAAATATAGCGACAGGGTAAAATGTAGGTCACGCACAATATTCTCTCGCGAATCTCGTGAACCGAAGATTTACAAGTCGGCGAACCGACGAATGAAGCACGATCTTGCTATATCGGTAGCTCGGACAGGATTAAAGCCGAAGTGCGGAAAGCAGGGTCGAAAATACGTTTCGCGCCGCGTGCTTGATAAACCGTCCGCGTGATAAACATTGTACGGCTGATCGACGAGCACTCGGACAGACGGATTTTGTTGGCGCGTTGCGCCGCGCCGCGCTGCCAAGCCTCTTTGGAAAGTCGAGAGGTCGGGACACGCGGGACTTTGCGGAACCTATATACGCGAAAAGCCGCCTGGTCGCCATCGATCTCATCGGGATCGATGAATAGAATGATTAACGTGCACGTTGGAATTCCGCCGACCTTCCTCCTACGCGCCGCGCGCAAGACATACGAGCGCCGGCCGCGAACAATTAATTAACCGGCGAACCGCGGCGAGGCTTCGACAGGTTCGTGGGAGAGTAATAGAGCGACGCGATAAAACGCGATAAACTGTCGCTCGGCATCGTGCATCCGCTCGCCGATGAAATATGCGTATTCGCCGCGCGCGACGCGACGCGTACCGCGTACGCGCGGTGAAATTGAATTCCAAAGTAGATCGTTTAGCGTGTTGCACGCGTGGGAGCCGGCCGAACACCTGGCTCGTAAAACCACCAGTTGGACGGCCGATAAACGCGACGCGTTTGACGCTAAATATGACGGACGGCGGGCGAGGGTGAGACGCGCCATTGTCTCTTATCCGTATGTCGAACCACGAGAGTATCGCACGCGCGGAGTCGTTCGCGCGAGCGGCGCGCAAGTGGGACGCGATGTCCTAATTTCTAAATTGGTCGGCATCACATTAGACGACACGTTTATTTTCGCGTCGATTACGCGGTGGAAATCGCTTTGACTTTCCAAGTGAAACCCGGGGCCCATCGCGCACGGTTGTCATTGGCGCGGTGAAAACGCGAACGAAATGGATTTACATAATTCAAACTGCGACGTTACCGGCCGCCTCTT
This sequence comes from Tetramorium parvispinum, assembly GCA_011638315.1. NCBI lineage: Eukaryota > Metazoa > Arthropoda > Insecta > Hymenoptera > Formicidae > Tetramorium > Tetramorium parvispinum. The sequence goes on along the minus strand of VBVR01003123.1, from coordinate 4,967 downwards.
TTGTGCTAATGTAAGGCCGTGTAAATCACCCGCGAGTAATGTACGTGCGCCTGCGAGGCAGGGGGACGTGGCAGCGGATCATCTTCCCTCCCCGTTCCCCGTTCCTTTCGCCACGTCGTGACACTCGCGGTAAAGAGTCGGCGAGCGAATGTCTCAAAGTGCCAGCCTTGTATCCCTAATTAGCGCTCACCAGATATGTACAAGCAACGAGTCCTTGCAGGAGTTGCGCGTTGATACAAGAATTCGCCAAATTCGTCTGGCTCGATAAATTACATTTAAATCGTGTTCACCGCCGCTTCTTTTGCGAGAGTCGACGCTGTTGACGGCAGCGCAATAATATCGCGATATTATTGACGCATCTAGATATCCTAATTAGCGTTTATTGAAACGTAATAAATAATGCGAGATTAAGGCGCCTATGTATTTCAAGATCCTGCGGAGAAAATTCGGAGGTCCGAAAGAAAATTCCAAGGTACAGTACGGGGAACTCGCGGGACGAAGTCCCAGCGACGGTAGTCCGTCGTAAACGCGCGTGTTTTCGCTCGCGTAATAAGATTCGCGCGGGCGATTCGCCTCTCTTCCCACGAGGGCGGATATCGTGCTGTAATGAAACACGTGATCCTTTCATCCCGGCGCACCGACGCGCGTGCCCGCGAGATAATTGCGCCTACCGCCGCTACCTCGCGAGAGCAACGGCGACGGCTCCGCTCCGCGAAAATAACGTAATTAGGCATTGCACAATTGCAACGCGGCCGAATAATTGAGAAAGCGATACTCCTAGGCGGTCGTGTCCGTTCGCGCGGCAATCTCAGACCCGGTGGCCCGAAGTCTAATCTGCAAAAATGCAATCGCAGTATCCAGGCGGAGGAGAAAGGGGAAATCGAACGTTTCATCGTCCAGGCCTTAATCGTCGATTAAGGGGAAGGAAGGGAGAAAGAGAGACTTAAATTTCATCCCCGGAGAATGGAGAACGGGCATGAACATTAGTCAAACGTCGGCGAGCAGAGTAATTTTAAATCAGAAACCGTAAACTCTTTCCGTTCGCATGCGTGCGAAATTAAAGTTTCATCTTCTTTTTTAACTTTTGAACATTTAAATTTTTATTAATTTAAAGTTTTTCTTACTTTAAATACAAATTAAAATTACCCCGAGAAATAAAATCAGCTCTCTGTAAAGACTGGGGTTTGTCACAGGACCTTATCATACGAAATCTTATTACTTTTTTATTACTTCTGGTATGTACGTGCCAATTTTGCGACTTCACGAGACGATGGCGTAAGAAATGATATATATCATGCTCGCGCAGGCATGTTAGCTCACGTATATACGGCGAATAAAGAATCGCTTACGGAACATTCTAAGAATTCGTCGGATTCGCTCTTATGCGATCATCGTGGGGTACCAGGAAGTTGACTACGATAAGGTGGCGCCATGGCCGATCGTCGTCGCGACGACGACGATCGCGTTTGACTCGAGTCGCGCGCGTTATGTTTCGCCGCGAGATGCTTATAATCAGAATACAATGAGACATCGTCATGTTCATACAATGTCGACTTTGAATTTAGTGATGATCGTAATTTCTGCCTTTGACACCCTTCTCGCTCCGCTGGTAGCTTCATCGTAAATTGTTGTCAGCAATTCGCAATTTTTTTGATAAGACGAAAGAAAGGATGCAACAGAAGAAGAAAATAGCTGTCTGATTAATTAATCGCTATAAGTATATTAATTTCTAGTATATTGATTTATCTCTATGATTTGATTATATGTTGCGTGTATGTATGATGAATATGCTGTTTGTAAAGTAAACTCTATTTTTCGGGGCCCATTATAAAATGATATTTTTTACCTGAGCTAGGTATTATTAATTTAAATTACTATGCAGTAAGTTAATAATACGTATAGGTAATTGAATAAGTAACTCTCTCATCAATTAATTTAAACTCCTGCTAGTGCAATGTCAATAAAACGTCATATTTCATGATGATTGGCGCGAATGTATTTTTAGCCGCTGATGTAACGTCGAAAACCTTGCCGTCAGTCACCAGAGACCATCGATCATCGGTGCTCTTATATGGTGGCTCCCGATCGCGTGGATTTAAAAGACTGATAAGAGAGTAAGGCAAGGTCGGAGATATGTAAGTGTGTAAAAGCGGGTTAACAGCCGATGCTCGTCGTATTAATTATCGCGGCAATGACGAGAGAACTTCCGTCATTCTCGTCCCGACGACCTCGGCCCCCGTCACGGCTTGTAATCGCTGTAATTATTTACTCCGATTTAATCGGTATTATTGAGCTGTCACGAGGCGCATCGCAAACTTATCGTATCTATTATTAATCCAGTGTACAGAATAGAGGTTGAAGAGACGATTTCTCTAATCTCGTGTGAAAATCGTAAACCATTATTTATTAGAAAATTTGTGAGCTCTTCAGAAGAAAAATCATCTATCTGTGTGCATTAATTCGTATTTTCTTCACGCTCGAATCGCTCGCGTAGCCAGAGACAGGTAATGTCTCGCGAGTATTGAGGTCTTGAGAAAGTTTCCCTTGTCTATCGATCGTCGCGAATGCAATATCGGGGTGATGCAAGTGCGTGATCGCGATGCGAGCGCATTGCAAAAGGCAGCCGCGGGCGGAACGAAACGCGTCCATTCGATGTCAATCGGAGTAGAAACATCGCATCGCGATGTCGGCGCTTTCGTTCGACGACGACGACGAGGACGAGAACGACGTTGCTCTTGATCTAACGTTTCGACGTCCCGGACGTTTCTCGTATGCGCTGTCCAGTTTTTAATAACTTTCACCCGAACCGAGCGGTAAGGAGTTCCAGCCGGGTCTTATCTTTACGAAGACCATACTGTACGATGGCGAAATGTAACGGGGACGACGTCGCGTCGCGCTGTGTCGTCCCAGGTGAAATTGAAATCGCGCGAAACCGAAGAATGCGATCATATTTACGCGCTTTTACGCGGGCCGGTGCCTTAAATTTCAGCGCCGACCTGTTGTTTATCGGGGGCGTCGGTATCACCCGGAACCACGTGCGTCTTCCATGTCGGCTGCGCCGTCGCGTCGCGTCGTCCCGTCGGCATTTTTATGGTCGTGCGGGCATCCGGGTGCGCCGCGTGGAAAGATATACCTTCTCTCTTTTTCTCTCTCTCTCTTTCTCTCGCGCGGAGAGCCTCGAAGGCGGAGCGTGTGTCGGACGTCGATGTGATTTTCTGCGAGGGGGACCCCTTCATGGGGTCCTGCGCGTATTGCGTATATTAATCCTTCGAGTACCTGTCTACCACATGTCGCGCGTCAATTCACGGTGTTCCGCGGTGTTAAGTAACGATATGAATATCGAAACGTAAGACGTGGATACACACGGCGAACGAAGTGATCGTTCGCTCAATAGCCGGGAATTGTCGGTGAAATATTATCGAGGAGATATATTATCGGTCGGATAACAGGTGATCTCGTAACGACGTCGGCATTAAGAAGGAAGGTAGCGTCTCTCCGGCGTTAGAGAGAGAGCCGCAACGTTTCGTCGTCGTTGCTGCCGCCGCCGCTGCTGCTGCTGCTGCTTGACGAATTGGCCGCGTTACATCAGCAATGAGTTATTTTACAGCGGCAGCGTTTTATTAGCGCGTCGACAATTTTGCATAATTTCGCGCGCGCTGTTGCTACCTTCATCTCGGAAAATCGCGCCGGTACTTGAAGCGGAGGCCGCTCTTAAAATCCGTCCCGCTTTCCACTTTTGTTTCGCCGCTCCGCTCGGCTCGGCTCGGCCCCACTGCCACTTTACGTAAAAGAGCGCGGTAATAGGAGGCGCCGTTACTGCTAACGCGTAATATTGCATAGCTGCGGACACGCTCAGATTATACCGTACCCGACCTGGGAGTCCTTTTTTTCTCATCCCTTTTGAGGACCGATAAAGCGCAATGTTTCGCGTCGCAGTTAATAATGAAGAATTTCGAAACGCTTAGCGGAGTCTTTACTCGAGTCGAGGCTTCTCAAGGGATCCCCCGAGAGAAAATTATACTTGCTAGCATATCTTCCGAATTAGGTTGTATTCCCATTGCAGCTCGCAACTGAATGTATCGGCCTTTGAGCGTCGCAGCTACGCATTCGGCATCCGATTTGACCCTTTGCTCAACGGCGAGCACAAATATCCGGCGAAAAGAAGTTTTCTGACTTCCTAGACGCGCGATTTGCATACGTCACTCGAACCGAGGGAGCCTCTAGAGAGCAGAGAGCTGACGTAGGAAATTCGTCACGGCGAATTGCTCGCGGCTGGACGTTATATCCGCCGTTAAGATCACCGTGAGTCCGGTTCTCTCTCGGACTGCCACGTTCGCTCGCTCCTATCGTTGGCTGTTATGACAAGTGGGCTATTAATTTCGCTCTCGACTTAGCTCGAGCCTCGCGGGATCCGCGCGCGCTGCTCTCTTAGAAGGCACTTCACGAAGTGCCTCTTTCCCGCCGCCTCTTGCTTGCCTCCCTCGCCCATCCCACCGTGTAAAAGAACTTCCGACCGTCCCTCGAATTCTGAGTGACGACTATATTTAAATCCGTGCCTGTGTGTAGAACATGTTTCATGTGTACTCGCGTGTGCCGCTCGTTCGTTCGCTCGCGGAGGCTCGCTCAGTTGAAATATATAGGCAATTATGATTATTATTAATATCATTTTGATATTATTTATTAAAAATTATTAATATTGCAAACTAATAGACTACATTTATGCCAGAACGATAAATTGTGCAAAATATTTATTATTCTTCGAAACTTTTTTTTAAATTCAAGTTTTGCAATTTGCGATAAGATAATAAGATGTCGAAAAAACATATGAATTGATTTTGCAAATAGTTTCGATTCGATTTATTTTTCTCCTTTTTGTTCGCATACACTGAGAAAAATGTTTTGTATTATGAACCAAAAGTTTTGTTGATATATACTCAAGAAAATTGTTCAGTTGCTATAAACAAATA
>VBVR01003122.1:0-18983 GCA_011638315.1 Tetramorium parvispinum | reverse complement strand
TTAATTTTTTTTTAATTTAATTTTTTTTATAACACATTAAATATGTTATTTATAAAAACAAAACGTATATACAAAATGAGTAATAGTAGCTTGTCTGCACGGAGCAAAGTGTAATATCTCTAATTGTGAAAAAAATCATCTGTCTACAACATATCAAATTGAAAATATGTAAAACTTTATTTTTATTTTTCCAAAATTTAGAAGCAATACCTAGCGGGGACGTCCGAGATGGGCCATCTTATCCAAACTGTGAGAGAAAGATGATCACAGTATATTATAATAAAACAGTAAAAACGGAAATAAAAATTATAGTTCACATTACAATTTGTATACCTTTATTATGTGTCTAATATTGATTACGACACTTTAACTGTAATTTATCCGATGTTACAGTTTTTAGTGGACACATGAAACACTTTGCAGGTAGTCAAAAGTAAAAATATGATATAAGATTTACAATATGCTTATTACGCGTAATGTATGCACATAAATTACTGTAAATATCGATCTTCTTTAAAAATGATTTAAAAAACGTTATTTAACAATTATTTAAAAAATTACAGTCTATGGCCAAATCTTTTCTGGTATGGCAATCATACCCCGATTTACCCTCATTGACTACTTTATTGCAAAATTATCAAATATATAATATTTCCTGCATTATAACATGTATTCGGCTATATCTGAGTACGCGAATTTTGTCATTCATGATTTTTAAGCATCTCCTATTTGATAACTATTACAATCTCGCCATTCTCGTATTAGACTTTTCGTTTTAAAATGTTACCAAACAATTTTCGTTACAATCACTATCGTCAGTGTAGGGATGCACGGTACACATACTTTGTTACATTATTTTACAGGAGGTACTGGTTTCTTGGGAAAGATCTTGATTGAGAAGTTGTTACGAAGCTGTCCCGATATTTCTATGATATATCTGTTGATACGTTCGAAAAAAGATAAATCCCCCAAAAGCCGAATTGACGAAATGTTTGAGTCACCAGTGAGTATCAGTGGAAAACGATATCAAAATGATGTATATATTACTACCTAGATCTGTCTTTAGATTTATCATCGAATGAAAGAAGAAATACCTAATTTCCGTAAAAAAATTATGCCGATCATAGGTGATCTAAATATCGAAGGTTTCGGATTATCAGAAAATCATAAGAACATACTGATAAATCAGGTAATTAATTCAGATTACTCAATATCATTCTATGATCACCTATTCTATCATTTCATTTACATTGTTACATTCTAATGCAACAAAAATTTATTCTATACCTAAAAAAGCATATATTTTACATGTATTTAATTATAAATATTGACAAATTTAGGAATAAATTTTATATCTTTTTCTATTTTTCTATACAAAATATAAAGTAACAATATATTTATTGTAGGTGTCCATAATTTTTCATTTGGCAGCGAATATACGATTTAACGAAGAGATCAACATTTCTATAAGAGTAAACATTAACGCTGTCGATGATATCTTAAAACTTGCAAAGCGCATGTCAAATTTAAAGGTAATCTTTCCATCGTACATGTTCTAGTAATAATATTAAGCAAGAATTATTTAAATTTGATTGTGTAAATTTTACTTAATCTACGAAAGAAGCAGAAATTACACCTAACGTTTACCTTGCAGTCATTGATTTACGTCTCAACGATTTATGCAAACTGTCATGTAGATCACATAGAAGAACGATTCTACTCATATCCTATTAATCACAAAGATCTTATCATGTTGACACATAAATTACCCGAAAACATAATCCAGGAGAAAATGTCTAAGTAATTTTTTCATCTATATAATGTAATGAAATAATTCAGTGTATTAATATACTAAGCTAAACTATCATTTGAATAGAATTATTTTACGGTGGTCGAATATATATACGTTCACAAAAGCGATTGCGGAAGAGCTTATTAGAGACAAAAGCGGAGATTTGCCAGTCGGAATATTACGACCTTCAATAGGTAACACAACATATTTAATTATAACAACTAGCAGACTTTTTAGTGAAAATTTGTTAAATCACACACACACACATTTATATTTAACTATTTTCAACATTGCTTTGTACAATTGTATGTTATACAATTTTTTAATTCTAAAATAATGACAATATAATGGCGAATGTGTAAACGTATCGCGGTTAGATAAGTTTGATTTTTGCACATGTAAAAGAAATAATTAAGATTCCTTTCAGTATTATCTATCGCTAGAGAACCACTTGTCGGATGGATCGACAACATGTATGGACCAACAGGTTTTATTATGTCTTCTTTACATGGTTACGCAAAATTTCAACTTTATAATCCCGATCTCAAGGCAAATATAGTGCCCGCCGATTTCACTGTAAACGCTTTAATCGCTAGCGCGTTTGACGTCTTTAACCAATGCAGGTATGTATTAGTATGTATTGTTCTTTTGTTCGACCAGATGTCTAAAAATAAAAGAATCTTGTCTAAATACCAATCAGCCACTTTTCAGAGAGAATTACAACTGTCAATTTATTTAAAATATAATAATAGTAAAAATATAATAATACTAATTATTATTCAATTTAGTGTAATTTACGTGTAATTTAGAAAGCATAAAATACAGTCGGGCGAATATGTGTATTTACATATTTAATATTAGCTACTTATTATATATACATATTCCAAGAAATATAATCACACGTTCGTGTGAATTATTAATATTGAATTGCATTAATAAAATTATCAATGATTTTTATAAATAAAAAGTAAAACATAATGTCTATGTTGAGTATATTGAAGTGGTTTTATCTTCCAGGAGAGGCAAGAAAACGTTAATTTATAATGTCGTGTCACCTGTCGATGGACCTACTTGGAAAGGATACATTTCTGCACTGTTCGACATAAATAAAATATATCCCTTGCGTAATGCCATATATTTCCCATTAATGATTTACTTTCAGCACAAAATACCATACAGAATTTGCGTCTGGCTCTTTCATTTTCTTCCGGCTTTACTTATGGATGCTGCATATATGTGTATAAATCATCGCCCCAGGTATCATATGGATTCAAATGTTTTTTTATGCATTTATGTTATAATATATATTTTCGATTTAAATAAAATTATATAAATATCCATAATATGACGCACAAAATAATAAATTATTATGTATTTCAGAATTTATAAGTTATATAAGAAGATAGACAAATTTTACAAAGCAATCCAACCATTTTGTAATAAAGAATGGAGTTTTTCCACTGACAATGTTCAAGCAATGTGGAACTATCTCGATGATAAAGATCAACAATTATTTAAATTTAATATGATGGAATTCGACTGGTCTAATTATTTAATTGATCATTATATGGGTATACGCCTCTATTTACTAAATGAAGATAACAGTACTTTAGAGATCAGTCGTATCAAATATAAAAGGTAACAATTCCTCTACAATTTCCGATCCATTCTTTTGTTTAGTCTCTATTCAGAAGCAAAATTTTTACTTTCAGATTTTATTGGATACATCAAATGACCAAAATAATATTTCTCTTTGCTGTGTTTTGGATCCTCTTTATCATATTTAGAAAAATATCTGGAAAATAACTTTTGTATAAGAATGTAGGATATTTATTATCCAATCGTTTCTTTATCTTTAAAACTTTTATGTTACAAGAATTTATTACTGTTTGAATTTATTTGTAGAACAATATATTATGGTATATATGGCACAATATATCATCGATTTATTTCATTGTCATTTTTTTCAAGTAAAAAGAAGCATAATATGCCTTAAAATAAACATTTGATTAATAAAATAAGTATTTAAGTAAGAAGTTATTGTCTTTACAAAATATATATCAATAAATATTTAATTAACGGGTAAAACATAATTAAATATTATGTTTTTTAATTAAATATTAAATTTTTCTTATACAAAACATATTAATGCTTACAATCAGTTTTTGAATAATGTTATAAAGACCTGGAGAAAGAATTTAAAGAAAGAAGAATTTATAAATAATTATTTATAAAGAATTAATAAATAAACGTGTAATTGGCTTCACCAGATTATTATCCAAGCAGAATATGAGTTTTATTTAAGTAATATTCATTAAGTACTAGAGCCTTCCCATCACGTCACGGTCGTACCCATAGGAGAGAATATTTTATTTTGAAAAAATGATCTGATACTTATAACTTACAAGCATGAAACGCAGCAGCTGAGTAATAATTATACCGGCTTGTAACGTTCGATGTTTCTCAAGCTCCTTCCTTTTCTTCAATTTATTCATTGCACTTATAATTGCACTCGTAGTTAATTAAAATTGTACGTACGTTGATCATCTGAATGCGATGAAGCGAAGCTTTTTATTGATATCAAATGCGATGCGTATTCCAGCGAGAGATACGCGCGAAATAAATACATACATACATATATATATATATATATATATATATATGTATATTCTGCCAATGCGATGATTTTTAACACCCTATATATATATATATATAGAATGTTAAAAATCATCGTATTGGCAGGATACCGGGGAGCGCGTGAAAATCTAAGAAAAATGTCGTTTGTTTCAAGACGATCCGACCATTAGTCCCGAGTAATTAATTATTGAAAATTGATAATTATGGCCAATAAGCGCGCAAGTGCGCGAGTCCAACGAACAATAAGGCCTGAATTTATAGTCGAATCTCAGATCCAGTCCTCGAACTTGATTCATCTAAGATTCTCTTATTGTTAGCTCTCAAGATCCATAAATTCCGGCTTAAGAGAGGCACGCTTGGTGGGTGATTCAAGTAATCGGACTAAAAGACTATTCAAAATTCATTTGAAAGAAATATTTCACGAAAGACTTCTAAATACTAATTATAAGTCGCGCACGATTATATAATTTATTATCCGCGATTTTCGCGAGTGTCCTGTGTAAAGAAAGAAGAAGAAGAACGAGGACAAATTTCAAATTGCCTGAGAGGAGCTGAAAGTCTAGGAGAGACATCGGGTTCCAACGAAGCAACCTTGGGGTGAATATAATCTCTTATTTGCATAAAATTTGCATAAAAATTAATAATTATTTTCTATTTTTCGATTTACTTTATTTCAATGGAATTACTTAAGAATAACTAGAGAAATTATGAACTAGAGAAAAATTATTTAAAATTTTATAAAAGATTATTCTTTTAAAGATCTTTTCGAAAAATAGACCATCTTAGTAAATATCTCATTGAAAGACGAAGTAAATGTGCATAAGAATTATGGTTTAAAATGTTAATCATTTAAACGTCTCTTTTATTTGAATTTTATGTTTGTATGTTATAGAATCGTTGTAGCTACGTAACTGAATAACTTCGCCTGTTGCGCATCGGCAAGTCAAAAATTCTTTTAACGAGGTAACGGATCTGTAATTAATGAAATAAAGAGCAGAAATATCTTAACATTATTCAAGTTAAAAAGAGCAAAAAGTGGCAAAATCGTCGATTTGAAAAAATGATATCTAATATGGAATACCTAAAGAATTTGTTTAAAAACACGAAAAAACTTTATTTTTACATTAAAAACGATATTTTATTTCTGAAATACAACACATTAAATAAATATATTATACAAAATATGTATTTCTAAGAGGTATTGTTTGTTAAGAATTATTCCCTGAGTATCTATTAATTATTAAATTAATTTAGTTTTAAAATATAATTGTATACAAAATTCATAAGATATATTGTTTACAAAATCTTAGATCTTAGAAAAAAAATAGTTACATATTAAAATTTAAACGGTGATTTTTCACAAATTTTAATTTTCTTTTCGAATTTTTGAAATATTCTCGTCTTCTTCGTTCTCTTTAGCATCTATGCTTTTTCTTTTATTTGAAGAAGCTGATCCCTTTTGTAGCCAAGAAGTCATAAAAGATGCTTGACCAATTTCCCTATATAATATAATAATAAATCAATTTCTTTTATTCAATTTTACTATCATAATATGAGTTTACATATGAGGAGGAACATAATATGAGTTTTTATGATATATGGTTTTACATAAGCATTTACTTTTAGGAGTTTCTACTTACTTTGGTTTTATCTTTTTTCTACAATCAATAGTTTTATTGAGTCCATTATTGACAATCGTAGATACTGGATGCCAATTTAAAGTAGTTTGTTGTAATGTCATGTCATTTAACGTTTTAACAGCCATATCTGTCGATAAATCTTTACTTAACCATATCTAAAAAAAAATTATACAAAACATTAATAACGAATTTATATTATTCTACAAATTTCATATAATTTGTTTCATATAATTTCATATAATAAAAACATTATATAAATATTTACTTGACATTCTTCCTCATTGGTTAGACACACTGGCATGCGATGATGCAGCCAAGACACACTGGCATGCGATGATGCAGCCAAGACAACACTTTGTTACTCTCTCTTGTAATAACGGTGCAACTATGTATGATGTTTCCCTAAGATAATATTCAATAATTAATATCTTAAGTGTTTCTAATAAAATCGTTATTAGGATAAGACAAAAAAGCTTATCTATCTCCTATCGTATCTACCTCCTCAGTTTTGTGTATTCCAAATATTCCAGCCAGTTTCAAGACCTTGAAACCTTTCCATCCGTCTGTCTCGGAAAATTCATTAACCCATGTTGTAGGATCATCTGCTTTTATATCTTTATCTTGATTCGTATATATGTAATATGGCTGCTTATGTTTATTATCTGAACCAGATTTCCACTCGAAGAAGCCTTCACAGACTATAATGCACCTTTGTTGTTTTTTTAATGATGGAGAATATATTGCTGAGGTCTGTATGTTTTCCAATCGACTGTTGTGAGTGGATATATTATTTGGACGTTTCTTATAATCCCCCTGTAGAATGAATCGAATAATTTACATAAAAACAATTTGAATATCTTAGCATGCGTATGATACACTTTATAAGAACTTTAAGCACACTCAAATGTTGAATAACAAACTTGCAAAAAACAATCAGATCTATTGATCTATTCTAATATTATATAATTATTTCTAATATTCTAATATTGTAACTTGCCTGATGCCAATGTGGAATCATTCCCCATGTCATGGCGCAAAGAACTCTTTCCTCTTTTTCTCCTTCAAAATGCGAACCAGATGCTATACAGGGTAGAACATCTCGTGGGCACATATTATAGGACGGATTATATTTTAATTCAGTTTCAGCCCATTTTAATTCACGTTGTTTACCATTGGCATCCTTATATCCGCACGCGCAGCATAAAGTGTCTGCATCCAGTGAGCTACGAATTGCAATATATTTTGTGAAATTTTCATATAAATTATAAACTTTCGAAAATGGATAGAAGTGCAAATTATAGTACTAATTATAGTACAAATGTCAAAATTTAATTTTGTTAAATTAGAAATACGTATAAACAAAGTACTTGATGAATTAATTATTACTACTTGTGTGAATATGTATATAATTCTATATAGTATCTCTTTCAAAATAATCCAAACATTTTTAAACATAAATAGAATTATGTAAAATTGCTATTGTTTTGTCTTTGGTTTAATATGATCAACTTGTACGAATGTCCTTTCGTGAATTCTTATTTTTGTTGTAAAAACAAAATCATTCATTTTGTGTAAAGCACAATGTACAGTAATAACTTCAATAAGTGTACTGAATGAATTTCTGCACTTCAGTAGACAAGTAACATTTGTTTTCATGTTCTTCTTATTATTATGTTATTCATTAGCAATTGAAAAATAATAAAGTATATTTATAACAAATTTTTTTACAATATTTGACTAAAGCAACTTCAATTTATATCACAACATATAGTTATACATTGCGATATAAATTGAAGCTGCTTTAGTTAAAAACAAATTAATTACGTAACAACAACATAGATCAACAGAAAAATTCAAGAAGAAATTGCAACAATACATTGATTTGTTTATTAAATATATCATGCAACAATTGAGATAATTATTAACAAAATAATAAATGAACTATTCACCAACAAATTCGACCACACATTTTTTCAGCGTCTTCTCTCACGTTTACAATACTGCCAACTGAATATCTGTCAAAGGGAACGTGCGGCCATGATTTAAATGGAAGCAACTCACTGGCGCCTCTATATATATAAATCGTATACATTGAACTACGTACTCATATTCACGAATATTTCCAATGGATAACACATTATCGGTCTTTGGTTCTGCTTCAAGCACTTTGAAATGGTTTTCTATAAATAAAAAAAATTAAAGAAACAAAATGTACTCATTATGAAACATTTGAGCTGTTATAGTCTCGAAATATCTAAATAAAATTTTTTTTATGAAATAATTTTTTTATTTTATTTTATGTTTTTATAGCGTCTACATAAGAAAAAGATTACGCTCTCTGCTTCCCCCCATTCTCCCCATTTCCTTTCAAATGTTTTACGTGATTCCGCATAATCAATCGAATTAATTAATCATGCAGAACTTTGTACGGCGCGTTAATCGAGTATTTTATTATTACATTTTTTATGCTTGACAAATGATTAAGCAGTTTTGCCGGTTTACTTTTATTTACTTTTACTGGATGCTTATTTATCGTTGTGATTAAATGGCTACATTTGGCCTAATATCTAATTGTAAGGCATTAAGTATACCTAAAACCTAAAACCTGAGATGACCTAAAACCTCGTCTTACAACAATGGCGTCATTAAAACAGCGTCAGCGTTAAAAATGAACCGCGCGCAATTGTCATTGATCAAAATAGGATTTTATTGTAACCGGCTTCGATCTTTATATATCTTCCACCTAGATGATTTCGAGAGACCGGTTTTATCCTCAGGTGTTCGCACTGGTTCTGTTTTTTTTGTCTCTCAAAGAGCGACCGACATCGAAGGAGATGATTGATATGCGAATAACACGAAGACATGTTTCCCGCGAATCTTCTTCGAATCGAATCGAAGAATTCGATTTGTTTCCCAATACGAAGGTTTTATAAAGTTTCATTGATTTGAATACATTTACGTCACGCGTACTTTCCGTGACTTTCCGTTCACACTAGCTATTTAAGTTTTTTGTTTTTTCCTTGCAAATAATTGCATATTATACGTGTTTTAACACATTCATCGAGTGACGGTCACCGACGGTGACCGACAAGATGATGAATGTGTTAAGAGTCAATTCTATTTTTATGATTGTGAAATAATAATCCAAAAATTTAATTTAGAAAGCTTAAATCATTTTTGATTGATGATTTGAAAAGTCAATATTTATCATGATAAAAAATATGTTCTAAAATTTAATTTTATTACGTCTAAATATAAATAGAAATTTATTTATTAATTATTACGTGTACGTGTTTGAATTTCTTCTAATATTTTGCTAATTTTTCATATGAATTATAAACGTTATTACACCGTTTAATTATAACGTTACAAGTTAATTTTTTCATAAAAAAATTTCGCTTAACATAAATTTTCTGTCGATTCGACGAAAGCTACGAAATCCCTTGACATATCAACCGTTTGGAATGACCCATGGACCAGTCTTCAACCCTCAAATAGTGATCATCTGCACATGGGACAAAGAACAAGTTTTTTTCTGTGCCCGCGTGTGCTTGTTCGACCGTGCGCTCGGTTTGTCTGTCCAAGAAGGCTCGTTGAACCGGAGTCACTAATTTACTACGCTAATGAGTCGCGAGAGAAAAATTGTCGCTCTTGTCGGTGACCTCTCGTTGCGAAACACGGCGTTGCAAAAACCGCAACGATGTACTTTTCGACGAAGCCCGTGACATGTAATATTCATTCAGTGCAATGAGGAAACAAAGAGAGGAAAAAATTATTTTATAGTAATTTCGTAAAAGAGAATCGATTAGACATGACTCATTGATTTTATATAATGCTAGATAATATTTAAAGAATAAAGAAATATTTATGCATTTCACATAAACGCTTTTATCAATTTTAAATAACATACTAGCATTTCGTCTAAATATAATTTGTCAAATATAATATGGACATTTTGGGCGTTTTAATCGAAAGAGACAATAACATACCCAGCAAACACAGACCATTACAGTTATATTGTAGCAACGTTACAACATTGCAGCAACATCACAGCAATTTTACAATATTGTCACAATGTTACTGCAATATATTGCGTTATATACTTGCTGGGTATACTTTGCATTTATTTGCATATGAATGATTTATCAAAAATAAGATAATATTTCTGAACCGTCATATTAAGAGATTAAGTCGATTTTAAATCGAACAAAAACTTATAGATGAAAAGAAACATGTTGTTTACATTAATTATCATCATCGTTGATGTCACTATTATAAGAAAAAAAATTGAAATGATCACAAGTGATAGATTAAACAACAACAGAGCAAAAGATATTTGGAAAGGGATAAGATAGAATGATGGAGCATCTGCTCAAGGTAGACAGGAACCAGTAGATAGATCTCCTTCTTCTTGACCCTTTTATTACTTTCCATAAGTTCTTTCATCAGACCTGAATCGTCCAGTAACGTAATAACAGCGGTGCTCAGTTCTAAAAAAGAATTTTTATTAATGTTCTACTGGGTCAATAAATAAAAAAATGTATACATAAGACACATTTAAATATATATTCTTATACAAATTATAGATCTAAACTTTTAGAATATGTGAAAAACGATTTAAATTGTTAAAAACTGAACTTTTACGCACGTTATCTTCTTAAAAATCAACTTAATTCCACTTATGCATGTGAATTTTCGAAGATTTGAAGTTAAAAAGGAACTATAAATGTGTTATAAACTTAAAATAACTCTTCATTAAAAAAAAATCGTAAATATCAAGAAAATTATAAGTACTATTTGGTTATTTATTAGAAGGCATTCATAATAATTTGAAATGTAAAAAATATTGTTTGTATTTAAAATGAACAAATATTATTTGAAACAATAGATTTTCTTTTTTTTATTTATAAACAAGAGTTTTGTTCGAGAAATGCCAACGGATCCGGAACACCGACTACCCTTGCCGGTCGAATGATCATCCTTGGCCAGAGATCAGATGGTCGTTCTCACCTGTCGGTAGGATTCCCCCCCAGTTTGAGGCGCTCTACCACACCTGGTATTCCCGACTTCGAATTGGACATTCTCTGGTGGGGCCTCTTCAGCCTCGCTTCGGTGCATTATATACGTAGGCCTTCAGTTGTCACCGCGACGTCGGCGGACTCGCATTGTACGTTGCGCTTCTCGTTCGGCTGGTTTTACCGGTTGTGTTGGAGAACGTTCCAATTATTATTGTAGTAGTAGTGCGGATTCGATTTGCAAGAATATTCGTGCCCAATCAAAACGTGTCTTAGTGAAAATAGTGGAGGAACGTGTCTTGGGGTCGAAATTATCTGGAATCTAATTCGGTCTCATGTGGTTCCACTTTTATTCGGGAACGATCGGTGTACATGTACGTTGGTGATTTATTTAACCTCTATGTGGCGATAAATTACGTAGAAATTAAACTATTTTTTTTTATTTTTACTTGTGAATCATCTTTTTTTTAATTCTTGTTCTTTTGAAATTTTATCCTTGAAATTTCTAAAATTCTAATTTCATTTTAATTTTAAAATACAAGTTTTTTAGAAAGTAGATAAAAAATTTATACTGTTTCAGATCTGTTAAAAAATATTTTATATAGGATAGGAAATATTTTATATAGCTTTAATATTTACGGAATACAAAATAAAAAAGTAAAAATATTTCTTGATATGATAATTTTAATATGAATGTGTTTATTTGATTAATTTAAACTCTTACTTTGTTGCACTTTTATTTGAATTATTTTGAATGCTATTGTGTTATTTTGCTCTTTCGTTTTATATCTTAGAATTGTACATTTTTGGATAAAATGTGATAGAATCTCGAAATCAGTGATAATACATAAAAACAAAAGTTACACTACACATGTTTCATCGTCATAATGATTATAATATTAGAATATTAAGATTTATTTTCTAAATATATTGATTCATTATATTGTTGGTGATATAAAAAATTACACTGTGTTAAAAATACGTCATGATGATATGTTACAGGGTTACAAATCTGCCCTAGTAGCACAATATATTGGCTATACATTGGTTAACATTGGCTCAATATTGGTTATGTTGGAAGTGCATTGGCCAATATTTAATATTGTATTTATATGATTGGACCAATATTGCGCCAACGTTTTGTGCTACTAGGGTGTGATGTGTTCACTTTAGAAAAAGCAATTATTGTAAACATTTTATTTTATTTTTATTAGTTCTCAATTGAATCAACCTTTTTGATGTATTTATTTTTTTCTTTGGTCGTTAATATGCATATATAATACTTTTATTCATAAACATGATTACGTGTTATATAAAAAATGCGATTACGACGTATCAATCGTCATTATTAGCAGAATGTATTTGTCTAAAAACAGTCTTGCAATACAGATGAATGGAATTTGATAAAAATCGAGTTTGCCATCAAGTTTTTCTTCGAAAGTAAATAAGTCAAGGAAGCTTGACTGACGTATAATGTACAATAAAACAGAAAATAATTACACATTCACAATATGACAGCGTGATAGAGTCAAACATTTAGCCTGAAGCCTAAAAAGTGTAGCCATGGGATTCATATGTATTTAGCTTTATATTTTTAACGAAAAATATTAATTTGATATCATATTCTTCAATAATTATAATTATTTTTACACGGTCACTCAAGCTATAAGAAGAATTTTATCGTTAATATGTATATGTTCAGAGATAAGACATTTAAAATTTCATTGCATATGTAATGCATATGTTTTCTCTTGAAACATCTGTTTTTAAATATCAGAACTTTAACATATGCTAATGAACGATTGGAAAGAGATGTATATGTATAGAATTGATTAAGAGGAGAATATTTCTTGCTAATTATTGCTAATTTTTGCAACATTTTGCAATTACTTGCATTTTTAAATAAAATGTATTAGTTTAAATAATAATAGTATAATATTTTTATTATTGATTTAGAAAACATAATGTATCAGTTATAATCATATTACTGTAGAATACATTATTAGATTAATAATAATAACGACTTTGTTGCAAATGTATTGTATATTTATAGATGTAGATACAGATTTGCAGGAAAATAATATTATTGTAATCCTAATGATTTTGTTTGTAAAATAAAAACAAAATACGCCTCAAAGAATATTTGATCTAGATTTGCAAATTTCGCGTAAGAAATAGAAAAGCTATGTGCTATTTGGGTTAGTAGATACAGACGTTCTACAGTTGAATTATAAAATATTGACCAGGATATTCGCACATTAATTACACGAGTAGTTAAATGGACTTTAGACGCATGATTGCTTAATGAATGAAAATCGAGCGTGATAGAATATAACTGCTACTTTCTCGTATCGTTAATTACAGTTAAAATTGTTAACAATTTTACGCGTACTAACGAATATACGTAATGCGCGTAAAACGTAGTTTCTCTCCCATTTAGAAGGATTGGTAATAGGATTTGTTGTTCTAATAAGTTTATTAAACATAATATTTTAAAATTGAAAATAAACCATTTATATATTTTTAAAATATTTGATAGTATAATAATTTTTATATTATTTTTTTAATTCCAAGAAATAAAAAAAAAGAAGGAGAAATGGAAAAATATCCTAATTTAATAATATGTGTCTTAATTTAATTTCTGGATTGCAAACATTTATAACAGTTATTTAAATTTTATCAAAGAAGATTTAAGAGAAATATGAAAAAAATTATTGTAGGTTAATTTGATCGCATTTCGATTTTGTTTCTCTCTCTTTCTCTCTCGCTAATTTAATTCTGCCTGATACAATAAAATTAATATTTCAAGTACCTTTCAATCAATTTTATCGAGATGGAATATGCTTCCGGGCACTATGCATTCTTCACACACAAAACGCTTCGATAAATACAATATCATGTTAATGTAAAAATGAATATTTGCATATAAATGTAAATTATAGCACTCGAGGCGGATGATTTCAAGGCCACATACTTCTCACAATTTATTGATGCACGTGTTATCCAATTAAAAAAGATGATAGAAGTATATATGTATATGACGTATTTATTAGATAAAATAAAGAAGAAAAAATGAAAAAGAGTATAAGTAAATAAAAATATATTTAAATGAGGTTAAATTGTAATTAAATTTTTATCTAGTATAAAAATTATCGATTTTTTTATAGAATCATAAAAATACAATATGTATATTGTTAAAATGTATGTTAAATATTTATACTCTTTCTCAGAAATGAGAGAATTATAATTTTATTCCATCAAATATATGTATTAGCTCTACATGATTATCAATTTGTACTGATAAAGATGTCAATTATAATTTTAGTTTCTGTTTTTGGAAACAAAATTAATGATGATGAGAAAATGGTACGAGAAATGTACGTGACAGTTATATCACGTAACAATGACATTAGAAATATAATAATTCAATTATTTATACATCTTTAGAATGTGTATATTTTCGAAAAATACTGCTCCACAGAAGTAATATAATATTTTATCGCTTTAACTATCACCTTGATTATTGCTTTCATGACACTTATTGATTATTACTCTCGCGAATGTAAGGGTGAGTCTTTTTAGCTAGTTCTTTTAATCTGATCATTTCTAGCATAATCGTTTTTCTTGCGATTCTCCCATCATGGGAAACTTGCATTTGCAGCAATCGCATACTATCGTTGCCATTACGTCAGCAGCCTACATACCCACTTTACATAGGGATCATGAGATACTGAATACTTTTAGCCTAGAGCGCCGAAAAATGATTAATTTATATCTTCTTTACGATACGTCATAAAAACATAATGGAAAATGATTTCATGGTTTTTATGACGTAATAAGAGAATTTTTTGCTTTATAACCAATTCAATAAAATTACAGATAATTATAGGCATTTAAAAACGATTAAATTGAAACAATTAAAGATCAAACTGTATAAACTTTTAATATGCAATGTTTTTAGAAAATGTTATATATTTATAAATTTTATAAATTATACATTTTTATATCTTGCTTTGTTTTTTATTTACTTGCATTTTTATCTAGTTTCAAAGTAAGAAATGAAACCTTATAATTTTGCAAACTTGCTTTTGCGCGATATTCTTCTCTGATAAACTTGTATTTTGGCACTCAGATTTATGGTACCTAGGTAATACGAAAATAGAATCTTAAGATACGTTCGAAGTCGACGTATATAATAAACAATCATCAGTAAATAACTTCGTACACATGCAAATATATTTATTTAGAAAGTAAATTAAAAATTTTGATTTCTTGTATATATAAAGCGTATGTTATCGCGATTTGTTCTTTTAAAAAAAATAAAAAAATTAAATCTACATTAAAGGGAAAATCACATTTTATTCTTTTTGTGTGGAACTTGATTTTAATTTCAAATTTTCTTGTACAAATTTATATTATCATTTAATTATCTACTCTTTAAATCGTTTTAGTGTTATATTATTTTTCAAAAATTTCATTATAATAGTTATACTTTTGTATTTGTCTTTATACGCAACAGACAATAGACAGGCAATGACACTCAATATACGACAGCAGGTGATTACGTGATCAAGATTTTTTTCTTACTTATTTTTTTTACTTTTTTCTTACCTGATCATCGGAGCGCGACGTCGTCGTGGTACTTGTCGAAGCTCTGCGAGCACGAGGTTTTACTTTCACAACGTTAGATCCCAAGTTAATATATCATTGCGCAATACACGCAAGGCAATAAAGTCGCGGAGGTTACTGAGCCCTCGCACGATAACTATTAATAACCATGCAAATACTGTCATCATCAGCATCAATTTTTCGTATCGTCAATAGAATCTTTACAACGGTAATGGAATCATCAATAATGGAAATGCCGACGATAATTACTGGTAGCATGAGAGATTCTTTAGATCCCTGAACAATAGTGTGACCTACCTATGACAGACTTATGTGTATGTACGAATTATGGCTGGAAATAACTCATTTCTCTATTAAGCCCGCTTAGGCACGATGTTCACACTAGCCTTTTATCCTTCAATCTAGTTTCTTCTTTTCTTTGTACTTAGCATGCTTTGCAAGCTCTTTTTCTTGAAAGATAGTGATAATTTCTCAAATTTTACAATGCAATAAATAATATTAATAATTTTCTGCAGAAATGGTAAATGATAAATAATTAATTACGTTTTCAAATTGTTGATAAATAATAAATGTATTGATAATACATGTTGAAAAAATAAAAAATAAATAAGTAAAGAAATGTTAATAAAATTTTTTAATATGTATATTCCTATATATAGGTATATACGTATTTTGCAAAACTTATAATCTTTAATTATATCTTTTATATGAATTTGATCTGATTGTATACATTAAATAATACCGATAAATAGAGAATATAAATTATTCTTACACCGTAAGCTTTGGCTAACTCGACATATACCAAGAGTAGCACATCTGAAAACGCGTCGCGTTACTTCGCTTACTTATTCATGTTCAGTCTCGTCGAGTCTCATTATTTGCAATGATTAGAATAATTAAATTTTTATGAGAAATCATTAACGCTCTTTTTTCTTTAACAAAGAGCATAATAGAGAGTCGATGGAATACTAGGATTTCGATGATTACTATAACTCTTTTTATATTCAATTTTTTTCTCGCGGAAACTTTAGACCCTTTCGTTGAGTGTCATCTTTATTGTTCCTTCGGAGACTATGCTTTGCATATAATTATAAGAAAACGTGCCGTGTGTGCAACTCAGAACAGACATAGCTGCAAACGTAATCGAGTGTCGACGAGCTGCTGCATTCCAATGCGTCGCACCATAATGTAGAGGGTTTTTGTATGGGAGGTTTAAGTACACACCATACCTTTGTTTTTTTCCTTCAACATGTCACATACATGCACGCGGAAAATGTTAGAAATTACCTATGACCTATAGAAACGTAAGATTCGTGAAATGTTCAATATTATAGCTATTTTTTTCATTGTATTTGTTTATTACAATTCTATAAGGAATCAAACAAAAGATATTAAGTTGAATGTAAAATTGTATGCTAGACCAAAATAATTATGAAAATTAGAACTGACATATATCAAATTCTCATATTTAAATATAACATTTTTAAGAAAAGAAAACTTACTTTGAATTGAGTATATTAGGCATATTTATTTATATACATATATTTACTTTTTAAAATGTTATCTTCTCTATAAGTAAACATAAAAGTATTCAGGTTTACCCATGTAAATAATTAAAAACGTTTTTCTTATTGATGTTTATTGTTAATTAGATAAACTAAAAATATTAAATATTATTTGAAACTTTAAACATGGTAAGAAATAAACGTAAATCGAGCTTTAAAATGTTCTTATTCAGTAGTCATTTTTTAACTTGTCAAAAAATATAAATATTTTTGTTCTATATAGTTTTCCGTAAAAGTAAATTCAAGTAGTATACCCTTTAGAAATGCATTAACCAGATATGAAGTGTCACTCGCGCTAATGGCTTGGGAAATCATACATCAGAATCAAAGTTTCATCAGCACTTAAAGGTCTCGTGAGAGATTCGAAGAAGCCATAACCGCCGAGACCGCCTTAACAATTTGCGTCGGAGATCCCAGAAGAAATATCGTTCTTTTTTTGAATAGTGAAATAATATGAGATGAGAAATAATAACTCGCAGGAAGGTAAAACGATTTTCGTGATGAGAATCGCTGCACCATCCAGTGTAACTTCGGAGAATTATTTATAAAGTAATGTTCAAGTCTCTTTTGTTGATTTTGCCTTTGATTTTATTTTTCATATTCTGTTGTGATATCATTTTATTTTTATGTCATCGGAAGATAGTAATTACGTTGATAATTGAATAAGGAAAAGAAAAATAAGTATGTTTTGTCATTCACGAGGAATAGAAAATGGGAATTTTATTTATTATATTTATCGCTAAATAATAATGAATTCTTGCAAGATGACAATTTTATTTATATTAAATAATACGATTATACATGTTTTCAAAATTTGATGCAAATTATTGAACTTGGTTATCTTCAAAGAAAATTCAAAGAAAATTCATTTATCTATAATTATCTAAAATTATTTATTTAGACACGTATGGAAGACTAATCGGATATTTTCAGATTAGTTCCTATTCCTTAGATAAACGATTTGTTCAAACAAAACGATCAAAGTAACTCTCACGTGGGTAATCTTTCCCAATTTTCCGGACATTTATGGAGTGACAGATGTACCACACACGTGATCGAGCACGTGGACATGAGCGTCAAGAAAATTATAGACCCTCTATTTCGTCTCGAACGCCTGATCATCCCTGTTTTATGCACAAGCACATCCCTCGAGATGGTGGCACGTGACTTACGACGTGTCGGGTCGGATTAGAAGAAAGTTCCCTTCCAAAATTGCTTACAATTTGCGATCTATGAGTCATAAACCACATCCGATATAAAGGATATACTAAACTCAGATACGCTTCTGCGGAACAGCAGGAGATTCACATATAATAAATTCACATAATAAGAAAATGATATTTGTCGTGAAACTTTCTTCCAGCCGATAAAAACGTTCGAATATAAATAGACAAATGTTTTATAATTTCGGAAGGTATTTTAGTCATTTAAATGACATGTGCTGCTAAATATTTTAGCGTTAAATATGTCAAACAAAAATTATCAATCCGATAATTATTAAAAAGTTATATTCACATTAATTATATAAATAGATTAATAAAAGAAATAGCTGAAGTAATATAATATTTTTTAAAGCGCGGTCAGCAGTCATTCTTTATAATTATATTGAGAAAAAAAAATTTAGATCCAAAAAAATATTTATTTAAATAGTGCCAATGATATATTTATTTAATATAAACACATATTTATTTAGAATTAGATATCT
>VBVR01003121.1:0-18984 GCA_011638315.1 Tetramorium parvispinum | reverse complement strand
ACAGTGCTTTTATAATGATAATGGTAGAAAAGTTTTATCAGTTCTATAAATTGATTAAATTAGAATCAACGTGAAAAATCTAATGAATTTAATATAATATATATAATTTTTTATAGAGTAAATTAATTGCAAATGCAACATATGAGACGTTGTGGTATAATATGCCACAGAATGCCCGTAAAATTATAATATTTATATTATTGAGATCTCAGAAGCGACTGACGATTACAGCGGGAAAAATGACGGAAATGTCATTTGAAACTTTTACAAATGTAATTTTTTAAATATTTTGGACTTCTTATTAAAAAACAAGTTTATTTTTTATTTAATGTTATTTTTTTATTTTGAGACGTGTTTTTATTATATATGAACAAAATTTATAAAATGACTTTAAATTTTAATTTCTTAATTCTTCTTTTAGATGATGAAAGCATCAGCATCTTATGTATCTGTCTTGAATGCCATATATTGAGAAGATAAAAACTCGTTATTTTATGAAATTTCAGCATTAGTATGAACATTAATATAAGAAAATGAATTAAATAATGTAGGCAAATTATGATAATTATAAGAAATTATTAACAAGTTCGGAATATTAATATTTTCAAATTTTTTATGAATAATAAATTGTGCAAATTAAAATTGTATAATATAAAAATAATTAAAATAATTAAGAATAATTTATATGTGTGTTTCTTGTGTATTATTATTATTATATCTTACTTGAAGAAAATTACATTACAAATTTCGTTAAACATTTTTGTTGATATTGATATAATATTAGAGAATCATGTGACACGTGCACTTTGCGTAGACTTATTTATTGTATTTTTAATGTTATTTTTCATTATATTGCTGTATTTAAATGTTAATATAGCTAACATATCCACACAATTGCAAACATTTTATTATCAAAGTATATATTTTTTTATGAGTCTTGTATAATAACATTATTAAAATTATTAATATAACATTACTCATACGATTCGCTTTCAGTCCGAGAATTTTGTATTATTTCCCTCCACTTTATTTCTTTAAAGATCAGAGGTTGAAGAGGTATACCACATGATGTGATATAATACCATACATTTAGAATACCTATAATTACCATCGCTCTGCCGTGCATTTAATGATTCTTACGATTGGTAGAAACGCGGTGGACTTTTGTTTCCTTTCGAGGAAATTATATAGCCAAGAGACAATGTTATGAAGAAGTAACTGACGTACATCAAACTATTCTTTTTTTTACGATTTTATCTATACAACGTCTTTGCATTTTACGTCTTTCTGACATAGACTTTAAATGAAATGTTAAAACGTTCATGCAAATAATGAGTTCTTTTCGACCTTACTGTACTACGCTACAGATAATAGTGATTGATCCATGTACGTCCGAGTGGGGACACTATGTGTGTGGGGAATATGGAGAAACGGAAGACGTAAACTTATTCTTTTCTGAACTAGAGTACCAATCAAATGTGTAGAAACTAATCTTTATCTTCGAATGTTCTCAAAATTATTTGTAAATGATGATTGCAAATACCGTTACTCCGGCGCTGAAATTTGGTCTTCAATTTCTTGGCCTGTGGCCGAATGTACCGTATTCTACCATTTATTGGTTGAATTTTATGTTCAGTATGCTGATCGTACAGTGGTTTCAGTATTTGTATATATTTGAGCACTTGAATATCAGTGATTTGTCAAATCTTGCTGAAAGTTTGACTGTGACTCTCTATTACAGTTTAACGTGTTTCAAATTGACCAGTCTGAGGATATATCGTCGGTAAGATATAATATTGCACTGTATAATAATACAATTCTGTTCAAGTGTCATATTATAATTACATGATTCTTCTTTAATTTCTTAATATTTGTTATCGATCCAATTTTTGCTACCTAAAAATGAAATATTATCATTACATAAAAATTAGTTTTGAATATTAGGATATATGAATAATGTCACACCGGTGTTTGTATAAAAGAGAAGTATAAGTTTGTATCTGGCAGATAATAATAATATGTATATTACAGAGTCCTTCATCAAATTTTGATAGATATGGATAATGATTGGTGCGAGTGTAGCACTGTCGGTGAACATTTGCATATGATGACAATCAAAGCTGATATAGCACACTTTATTACTAATGCTACCTTGAGTTCTGTTATCATTGTTGCTGTATTGTACCTTTCAGGCGAATATGCAATACGTTTCCTATTTCTAACTGAAGATTACAATGATACTTTAAGACCATTTCCAATAAAAATACAATTTCCCTTTGATACTCAACAATCACCATTGTATGAGTTTCTCGTTGTAGTGATATTTTTACATGTAATGTTACACGTATACACAATGACTATTTTAAATGGATTAATCTTTACTTTGGTAATTCAAATTTTACGTTTATATCCTAATTTTCATTAAAGTTTCCGTATTAAGGCAATTTAAAGTAAACCTTGAATATTATTTATCTTATTATTGTATTTATCAACAAATTTTTATTAATAAGATTGTAAAAATTTTGGGGCGTAAGTATAAGTTTCTGGTTCAATTCTCTATGACAATTATTAAATATATTTAATGCCTGTGTTAAAAACATTCTAAACTCAAGAAATATTGCATATTATGTAAGATTGTCACGTTTATTATATTATTGTGTCTGAAACATATTCTTTATAATAACATTTCTTTTTATATTTAATAACTATGATTTTGGAAAAAATTTAAGTATATTTTAGGTGCTTCACGTAAGCGGACAAATTGATATATTATGCCATGAATTTAGAAATATTTCTAGGCATACGCTTCCTAATGAATCATTCCTATCTTCATTAGGAGTACTGGTCGAGAGACATAATAGAATCATTTCATTTTCCGAAAACATCGATAATCTCTTCGCTTATATCGCATTAGTGCAAGTTGTTTGGATTACTGTACTTAATTCTTGTTTAGGACTTATCATCATAATTGTAAGTATTATAATTATATGCATAACGATCAGTAAGTGATACAAGCATGACGATCAAAGTCGTACATATCACTTATTTCTATTTTTGCTATTTGTTGAATTAGTCTATCTATAATGAAACTAGTGTTTTCGTATTAGTGAAAACTATTTCTGGTTATATTGTTGTAATGATTGAAGCATTTATCATTTGTTTTGCTGGGGAATATCTTAGCCACAAGGTAAATATCAAATAACGGTTAATTGTAAATATACAATTTACATTTTAATATCAAGATAACAATGCTAGTAAATTTTTTTATCGTATAAATTTATAAATTATATAATTTCTATTGCTTTTAGAGCACATTAATTGCAAGTGCAACGTATCAAACACTGTGGTATAATATGCCAACAAATGCGGGTAAAATTATATTGTTTGTAATAATGAGATCTCAGAAGCAACTAACGATTACGGCAGGAAAAATGATGGACATGTCATTTGAAACTTTTGCGAATGTAATTTTTCAAATATTTAAAATTTCTTATTAGAAAACAATATTATTTTTTTATAATTAATTTAGAAACATATTTTCTTTATGCATAAAATTAAAAAATAAATTTAATTTCTGAACCATTTCTTTTAGATCATGAAGGCATCTGCATCTTATATATCCGTCTTGAATGCTATATATTGACACAATAAAAAAATATATTATCTTATAAAATTTTAACATACATAGTAAAACAAATAAAATAAAAATACAAACAACGGATTAAAATGTTAATTACAAGTAGTTATTGACAAATTAATGCTTACCATTTGTCAACTGTAGTTAATAATTTACATAAAATAAAGTTGCACTTAATGTAAAAACAGTTTATGTAATAGAAAATAAAAATAATTTTTTGTTCTGTATATTATTACTTTATAATCTTACTTAGAAATGTTATATTACTGCAGAATGCATTAAATATTTCTGTTGCCATTGCCTTTGTTTAGAGTCATGTAGTATGTCATGTAGACTCATTTGAAGTGTTTTTATTATTATTTTTTATTGAAGTTCAGTATTTTTAATTTAATATGTATAATTGTTCCAATTGTAATTTTTTGTGTCATGTAAATGTATTTCAAAAGTAGTTCTAGCTTGCATAATAATATTTCTTGAATCACTAATAGAAATTACTCGTCATTATGCGATTAGACCTTAGACCGAGAATTTTTTTATTCTCCCGTCATTTAATTTTTTTAAAGATTGGGGAGGGGGTTGAACCAATCATCACAATACAATTCTATTCTCCTATATCTAATGAATATCTAATGTATAATTACCATCATTCTGTCATACGTTCAACAATTTTCATGTAGGATATACGGTGGGTTTTTTTTTCATAAAATTATCCAAGAGACAATGTTGAAAAAAATTAATTGAACCACAATAAACTATTTTTTTTCCGTAATTGTGTCTATAAAATGTCTACATTACATAATAGTTGATATAGATACTTCATGTCTCTTTGATATAGACTGTTAATGAAATTTTGAAACGTTTATATGACTAATGAGTTCTTACTCGACTTGTCATTATATTACGCGACGGATAATAGCGATTGATCCATGTGTATGCGAGTGGGAATGTACCGTGAGGGGTTAAACGTGGGGAAACGGTTTACACACTTTTATTTCCTTCTGAGCTAAAATACTATTCAAGTGTATAGAAACTTCCTTTATTTTGGAATGTTTCCAAAATTATTTTCAAATGATGATTAGAAGTACCGTTAGCCCGGCGTTGAAAATTGGTCTTCAATTTCTTGGAATATAGCCAAACATATCATATTCTATTATTCATTGCTCGAGTTTTATGTTCATTATGCAATGCTTCCAATATTTGTACATATTCAAGCACTTGGACATAAGTGATTTATCAACATTCGTTGATTATCTGATTGTGAGTCTTTCTTGTAGTCTGTCGTCATTGAAATTGATCAATCTCTGATATATCTTAGATAAGATATAATATTGCATTGCAAATAATAAGATTGCATAATAGTACAACTCTGCTAAATTGTCTTACTCTATTAATATAATTCTCTTTAAATATTTTAATACTTGTTAATCAAATTTTCGCTGAAATTGAAATAATACCATTTTAATTACATTAGTTTCGAATATTGGTGCATTATATCGGTGTGCCTACTTTTTTATAGTTAATTTTGAGACACTTCTTTTTATGAATAAATATAATTTATAAATAAAATTTAATTTTTTATATATTATTTTAGATTGTGAAGGCATCAATATCTTATATCTGTCTTAAATGCTATTATTAACTCAATATAATTTGTAAATAAAATTAAATTTTTTATATATTTTTTTAGATCATGAAAGCATCAATATCTTATATCTGTCTTAAATGCTATTACTAACTCAATGGCAACATATGTTACTTCCTGAAACTTTGATATACTATATATATAGTAATAGAAAAAAAATTCTAACATATAAACAACGAATTAACTATTTTAATTACAAGAAGTTATTAACAAGTTAGTGATCACTTCCTTTGCTTTATTTATGTTGCTTTATTTTCCTTTTTTATTTCTTAACTTATAATTAATAAATTACACAATTTGCTTTTAAAATTGTGCTTAATATAAATTTTAATTTAATAATTAAAAATAAATGTTGTTTTTCTTGCTTGTTATTATTATTTCCTGATATGTTGCATTATTATTACTTAAAAAAGGCATGTAACAATAAAATATATATAACATTTTATTGTTCTTAACTTTTTGTTAGATGTTAATGTGACAAATATATTCTGTGTAGATTTATTTATTTTAATATTACAGTATATTTTTTGTCATTTTCTATTCATTTTATTTTCAACTTAACATTTACACAATTTTATTGCAAGCTTTCTATTATCAGAATATATTTCAGAAGCAAATCTTTTACTCCAGAAATATTTTTGAATTATTATTAGAAATTACCCGTTATTATATGATGCACCTTTAGCTCGCGAGTTTTGTTTTATTCTCTCCTCACATTATTTCTTTAAAAATTAGAAATTAAATTGTACACAACATAATTCCATTTGTTCAAAATACATAATCCATAATTTGCCATTGCTCTGTGTACCTTTAATGATTTTCGCGATAGAAAATGAGATGGATATTTATTTTTTTGGATGGAATTATATTACAATTATATTACAAAGAAACAAAATTACAAAAAAGTAGTTAGTGCACAGCAAGCTGCTTTTTTTCCTATGATGTGATCTATGTAATATCTACGTAACATCTCTGTTATAGTTGAAATACATTTTAGCTCCTCTCTCTCACATAAACTGTTATTGAAACTTTTAAAACGTTCATGCAAATAATGAGTTCTTACTCCACTCGTCATTATACCATGCGACGGATAATAGCGATTGATCCATATTCATTCGAGTGGGGATGCACCGTGTGGGGATAAACGTAGAGAAACAAACGGCTCAAACTTATTTCTTTCTGAAAAGTACCGGTCAAATGTGCGAGAATTATTCTTTATCTTTGAATTTTAAATCATCGTTTTAAAAATTATTCCTATATGATGATCACAAGTACCGTTAGCCCGGCGTTGAAAATTGGACTTCAATTTCTTGGCATGTGGCCAGATGTACCGTATTCTATCGTTTACTGGATAAGTTTTATATCCAGCATTCTGATAATACAGTGCTTCCAGTATTTATATGTAATTGACCATTTTGATATCAGTGAACTCTCAAATCTTGTTGATGGTTTTACTATGTCTGTTTCCTACAGCTTGACGTTTTTTAAATTGTTTGGTCTGTGGATTCATCGTCGGTAAGATATGACATTGCATCGAATAATAGTAGAATTTCGTTCAATTGTCACATGTAAAAAATAAAATATTATTTTAATTACTTATTTTAAATTATTTCTAAAATATTTGATAACTGAAAAAAACGTTAATAACATTGTATAAACATTAATTCGTATTGGTGCATATGACATTGCTATTCCTACGAAACTAAAGTATAACTTTCCTGTATAAAATATTCGATGAATAATGATAATATATTACAGAATCCTTTATCAAATTTTGACGGATATGGATAAAGATTGGTGTGAATGCATTAATATTAGTCTGCATTTGCGTATAATGACAATTAAAGCTAACTTGGCGCACTTTATTTCTAATAGAATATTGAGTTTTACTGCAATTACGACCGTATTTTACTTCTTAGGCGAGTACGGAATTCGTTTTGCATTTTTAACCGAAGATTACAACAATACATTAAGACAGTTCCCTATGAAAATACAATTACCCTTTGAAGCTCAACAATCACCGATGTTTGAATTTTTTGCTCTAGCGATATTTTTACATGTATTGTTACACGGATGTACAGTAGCTATTATAAATGGATTGATCCTTACTTTGGTAATTTATTTTACAGTTATATGTTTATTATTGTTAATGTTTTTATATACAGCAATTTATAATGAAAAGTTACAATCACATTTTATCAAAATTTTCATTTAAATAATTTGTAAAATTTTAATCCATATAATCTGCTTCAGTTCTTTGTGATAAATATTAAATATTAAATTCAGTTCTTTGTGATAAATAGTAAATACATTTATGCATGTAAAAAGACATTTTAAAGTCGAGAAATATTGTACGTTACGTAAGAATATCATGAATATCATAACTAGATTCAAAATACATTGCCTATAATAAGAATTTTTTCTAATACATAACTGTGATTTTTGGAAAAATTTAAGTATATTTTAGGTGCTACACGTAAGCGGACAGATTGATATAACATGTCAAGAATGCGAAGATTTTTCTAGGCATATTATTTTTAACAAATCATCCCTATTTTCATTTGGAATGCTGATTGAGAGACACAATAGAATTATTTCATTTTCCAAAAAACTCGAAGAACTCTTTTCCTTTATCGTATTAATGCAAGTTTTTTGGGTTACTTTAATTAATTGCTGTTTAGGATTTATTATCATAATTGTAAGTATTGTACTATATGCATGACAATTAAAATCGTATATATTATTTACTTTTATTTGTTGTTCACTAAATTAGTCTATCCATACTGAAATCGGTGTTTTCATATTAGTAAAAACTTTTTCTGGTTGGTTTGTTGTAATGATTGAAGCATTTATTATTTGTTTTGCTGGAGAATATCTTGGCCACAAAGTAAGTATTTAGAAAAAATAAATTATAAGAATATAAGTTTTTAATATATGAAAATTATGCTATAAGTTTACATGAAAATTTATGGCAATATCTTCTAATAAAGATATAATATATTGTAGTATCTAACATCATAGTGTATGACATAACATCATGACATAATATAGTATAATAAATGTAAATGTTTTTTTCCTTTATACGTATCACTTTACAGTAAATACATTTTACATTTTTATAACGACATACATATCTCTTAAGAAGATATCTCTATTATAGAAAATATTTCTAATATTACAATATATGTTTTGCATTAATCAAGATGTTCATTATGTATTGAAAGATTTTTATAACTTTTTATTTTTGAAAACAAAAATAAACCGAATTGAATTAAAAATTGCTTAAGATTTATTTTATATTATTTTTGTAATATTAATAGTAATTCTGGAAGGGGACTTTCTGCTGTATAAATTGATAAAATTAGAGTCAATATGATAATAGATAATGCATTTGACATAATTTATATTATTTTTCAGAGCACATTAATTGCAAATGCAATGTATGAAATGGTTTGGTATAATATGCCGTCAAAGGCGAGTAAAATTATAGTGTTTATAATAATGAGGTCTCAGAAGCGATTGACGATTACGGCAGGAAAAATGACGGAGATGTCATTTGAAACTTTTACGAATGTAACTTTTCAAACATTTTAGTCTTCTCAATAAGAAACAACTTTATTTTTCTTGTAGTTAATTTTGGGACATGTTTTTTTAGAAGTTGCTTTCTAAATTATATTTAATCTTTTAACTGTTTTTGCAGATTCTGAAGGCCTCAGCGTCTTATATATCTGTCTTAAATGCTATATATTGAAACAACGAGAACGCAATGAGAATATTATTTCCTTAAAATTTATCTCTCATATCTAATAGAAAAAAATGAATTAAAATGTAGATTTAACTAGTTAATTACAAAACACCAATAAGTAGTTTTTAATAAGTATTTATAAAATATAGTTAATTAATTGTAAGTTAATAAATACCAATTAACGCTTTTAAAGTTGCATTTAATATAAGAATAATTTAATTATTAAAATTTTTATTTCTTGAGTTTTATAGAAATTACTTTTTATTATGCAATTCACCTTTAGATAAAAAATTATTTTATTCTCCTTTCACTTTATGCTTTAAAGATTGTAATATGCAGCACTATATAATACTATTCGTTTAGAAAACGTAATATGTAATTGCCGTGTTTGTCGTGCATTTAATAATTTTTGCGATTGGTAGGATATGCGATGGACATTTGTCTTTTTTTTATGAAACTATATTGCCAAGAGGCAAGGTTGCAAACAAAGTTACGAATGCACAGCGAGTTATTCTTTTTTTCCACAATTATATCTACATAATGTTTTCGTTACATCGTAGTTGAAATGCATTCTAGGTATTTTTCTGACATAGACTGTAAATGAAATTTTAAAATGCTCATGCAAATAATGAGTTCTTACTCAACTCGTCATTATACTACGCGTTGGATAATAGCGATTGATCCATGTGTATTCGAGTGGGGATGCACCGTGTGGGGATGAACATGGGGAACCGAACATCGCACCCTTATTTCCTTTTGTAGTAGAGTAACGATCAAATGTATAGAAACTGATCGCAATAAACTAATTTTCAAATGTTTTCTAAAGTGTTTGAAACTAATGATCATGAGTGGCATTAGCCCAGCGCTGAAAATTGGTCTTCAATTTTTCGGCTTCTGGCCGGATGTGTCGTACCCTAATATTCGTTCGTTGACTTTTATGTCAAGCTTATTGTTTATGCAATATTTCCAATATTCGTACATATCTGATCACCTGAGGATCAGTGAATTGTCGAATCTTGTTGATGGTTTAATTGTGGCCTTAGATTACAGTTTGACATTTCTTAAACTGACTGGTCTGTGGATACATCGTCGGTAATATACTGTGTAATATTACAACGTTGCTAAATCGCCGTGCTGAAAATATAAGAGAATATTCTTGAGTTTTGGAACATATATTATTAATCCAATTCTCGCTAAAATGAGTTTAATAGCATCAATCTTATTTCAATTATGGAAATATATAACATCAATCGGAAAAGAAAATAAATATATATATATATATTTATTTTCGATATAACCTGATTAAAATAACTTATTAAAATAACATATTACAGAATTCTTCATAAAATTTTAGCTGATATGGATAATGATTGGCGCGAGTGCATCAACATCGATCAACATTTACATATGATGACAATTAAAGCTAATATATCGTATCTTTTCTCGAACTATTTATTCAGCTTTAGTGTGATCACTGCAACACTGTATCTTTTAGGCGACTACTTAATTCATTTTATAATTCGAACTGAAAATTGCAACTATACTGTACGGCAACTTCCTATAAAGATACAATTTCCATTTGATATTCAACAAACACAATCGCCGATATTTGAATTTATCGCTGTAGCAATATTTTTACATGCGATATTACAAGTATCGGCGATTGCTATTCTAAATGGGTTGATCTTTACTTTGGTAATTTATATTGCGTATTTGCTATTTTGAATTTTTTATAATCTTTATATAACTTTATCACACAAACTTATAAGCGTAAACATTGTTGCACAAAAATTTTATATTAAATAATTTGTAAAATTTTGTTAAATATAAAATAATTTATTCAAACATATCCGATTGATTTATGTGTATCAAAATTTTTAATTTTATTGTTAATATCAAAAATACAGTCAAATGATATAAATATATTAAATAATATTTATATATATAAAATATTGAAAACTTTGGACTAGAAACAGTCTTAATACCAAGAGTTTTTATATGCAATAATTATAATTTTTGCAAAAAGTTAAAGTATATTGTAGGTGCTCCATGTAAGCGGACAAATTGATATAATATGTCAAGAGTTTAAAAATATTTCCAAGAATATTCTTCTTTATAAATCTTCCGTATCTTTATTTGGAATGCTAGTCGAGAGGCATAATAAAATTATTTCATTTTCTGAAAATATCGAAAAACTCTTCTCCTTTATCACATTAATGCAAGTTGTTTGGAATACTTTAGTTATTTGCTGTCTTGGATTTGTCTTAATAATTGTAAGTAGTCTATATGTGCACAATGGCTGTTGTTATATATTTTATTCATATCTATTTTGTTCTTCTATTCATTGAAATAGTCTATTTATAATGAAACTGGTATTTTCGTGACAGTAAAAACTGTTTTTGCTTACCTTGCCATAACGATGGAAGCCTTTATCATTTGCTTTGCCGGAGAATATCTTAGCCTCAAAGTAAGTATTCAGAAGTGATCAGTCTTAAATTTTTGTATAGAATATTTTTTTTACATAATATCAACAAAAATCCTGAAAAAAATTTTCCTGTTGGATAAGTTAAATAGATAAAGAGTCGTTATATTTTTATATTTGATAATATTTATGTTATATTTTAGGGCAAATCAATTGCCGAAGCAATATACGAAATACCATGGTATGATTTGCCATCACATCAGAGTAAAGTTATAGTATTCATAATAATGAGATCACAGAAACGACTGGCAATCACAGCAGGAAAAATGACAGACATGTCATTCGAAACTTTTACGAGTGTAATTATTTAAATTCTTTAATTTAATTTTTTCATGTAATTATTAAAAGACAATTTTACTTAATTATTTTTTATTTCTGCTACATATGTCTTATGTTAATAAATGTAACTAGGTCTAATTTTATATTTTTGTTTGTTTTCAGATTATGAAAGCATCAACATCATATGTATCTGTTTTGTTCGCTATGTACTGATATCAACAGAAATTCGCAGAATCTATTTATTGAAATTATAACGTAGTCAATATAAGTCATAATGCTAAAATAAGTTAAAAATATTTGTAATAATTAAAAAATTAAATTGTTATTGTTAGTTAACAATTGTTATGTATTTATTGAAAGTTAATAAATTATAAACTGAAATCACATTTTTATATAGAAGTACTTGTATTATATGTAAATAATCCTTTATTGTGTATTGCGTGTAACTATTATATTTTAAAAATCTTTTAAAAAAAAGATATGTATTTTTTTTAATTGCTTTGATTCGGCCATTAACTTTTTAATAGAAAGCACTTTTTAGTTCATATTTTGTATATCTTGTTGAGTATATTCGTCTACTAGACATCTATAATATCCTGAGTTGCAAACTTTTTCCTTTTTAAATTTGTTCAATAAACGAGTTTTTCGCAGTAACATTTCCTGAATTATTAAAGGAAATTACTCGTTATTACACCCTCAGTCAGAGAGAGTTCTGTTGTTCTCCCCTCATCGTATTATTTGAAAGACCAGAAGTTCAATTGCATGAAAACAATTTATTTCCTTTTGCTTTGAATGCCTGATATACGTATAATTACCGCATACACGCGCTTTTAACGATTTTCATGAATAGTAGAAGACACGGTGGACATTTGAACATTTGTTTTTTATGCTGTCAAAGAAAGAAGAAACCATTGAATAGTTATTCTTCTTTTTTTTTTGCTTCATCTGTACAATGTCTTTGTTACTTTACGATCGTAGCATACATTATCAGACTGGTCATGGAATTATAGCATATTAAAATAATGAGCACTCTCTCAACTTATCATATGTGTGTGCTACACGACGGATAATAGCGATTGATCCATATTCGTCCGAGTAGGGTCACATCGTGTGGGGAAGAACCTGGAGAATCTGAAGACTTAAAGAACTGCAGACTCTTATTTTCTTCTGGACTAGTGCACCGATAACATGTGTTGAAACTAATCTCTATTTTCGAATATTTTCAAAACTATTTGCAAATAATGATCACAAGTACCGTCAGCCCAGCGCTGAAAATTGGTCTTCAATTTCTTGGCATATGGCCAGATGTACCTTATTGTACCATTTATTGGCTGAGTTTTATGTCCAGCATACTGATTATACAGTGCTTCCAATATTTGTATATAATTGAGCACTTGAATATCAGTGAGCTGTCCAATCTTGTTGATGGTCTGACTTTGACTCTTGAATACAGTTTGACGTTTTTTAAATTGACCATTCTGTGGTTACATCGGCGGTAAGATATTGCACTTTATAACTATTGGTTCAAATGTTATATTCGAGAAATAATATTAGCTTACAGTTTTTTATATATTTTATTAATCTAATTTTAAATAATTGAAAATAAAATAATAAGCATACAAGCATTAATTCATATATTGGTTTAAACACATTGGTGCTTTCATAAAGAAAAGTGTAATGCTTCTATCTGAAACGTTTGTCGGATAATAATAATAATATATTGCAGAGTCTTTCATCAAATCCTTGCTAATATGAATAGTGATTGGTGCGAGTGCATCAATATCGATCAGTATTTACATATGATGACGCTCAAAGCTAATATATCGCACTTCATTTCTAATGCTATATTGAGCTTTACTGTGTTCGTTGCCGTATTTTATGTTTTTTCCGAATATGCAATTCGTCTTATACTTCTAACTGAAAATTATAATGATACTTTAAGGGAGCTTCCTATCAGAATACAATTTCCCTTTGAAACTCAACAATCGCCAGTATTTGAATTTCTTGTCGTAATGATATTTTTACATATATTGTTACATGCATGTTCAGTAGCTACTCTAAATGGATTGATCTTAACTGTGGTAATTCATATTTTATATTTATGTTTATTTTTATATTTATATTAATTTTAATTAATGTTTTTACTGAAGTAATTTATAATGTAAAGTTATTATTACAAAATTTTAATTTAAATAATTGTAGAATTTTTGTATATATAATCTGATTAAGTTTTCTGTGATAAATATTTAAATACATATTTAAAATGTATTAAAACATTTTAAAATCAAGTACTGCTGTATATTATATAACAATTGCACGATAATTATATTTTTGTATTCATAATACAGTATAATTTTATATTACAGTTTTATAGTAACAATTTTCTTTTTATATAATATATTTTATATAATATATAATAACTGTGATTTTTGAAAAAAAATTAGGTTCTCCATGTAAGTGGACAAGTTGATATAGTATGTCAAGAGTTCAGAAATGTTTCCAGGAATATTCTTCTTCATAGATATTCTGCATCTTCATTTGGAATGCTGGTCGAGAGACATAACAGAATTATTTCGTTTTCCGAAAATATCGAAGAACTCTTCTCCTTTATCGCATTAATGCAAGTTGTTTGGATTACTATACTTAATTGTTGTTTAGGATTCATCATTATAATTGTAAGTATTACACTATATACACGCTAATGGTAATTATACAACGTCATATACATCGTATATACATATAATTTTTATTTTTTTGCTGCTTATTGAATTGAAGTCCATCCATAATGATACCGGTATCTTCGTATTAGTGAAAACTATTTCTGGTTATTTTGTTATAATGATTGAAGCATTTATTATTTGTTTTGCCGGAGAATATCTTAGTCTCAAGGTAATTATTTAGAAGCGATTAGTTGTAAAAAAATATGCGATACTTTAACATGAAATAGTTGTGATCTCTTAAGTTTTAATAAAAGTATATGGCATTGATTTCTAATACAGATATTTTAATACATTATAATTAATAAGAAATTATATGGAACCATATTATAATATGATTTATAAATAAAATATGTATTCCTTATTATATAGGTGTTTAATATATTAATTTATAGGCTTAATATCTTTACAATGACAACATATCTTTTTAAAAAATATTTTTAAAATTGCAATAAGTTCTGTTTATGAATCCATTGTTTATTATACATAAAAAAATTTTATATTTGGAAAATAAAAGTGAACAAAAATTGAACGAAAATTTTTAATAATTGTTTTATAATATTTTGTAATGTTATGATTGTAATGTAATAAAAATTTTAGAGAAATTCCTTCTCTTGTCTAAATTAGAGTTAACGTGAAAATAGTTAATGCATTTATCACAATAGACATTATTTTTTAGAGCAAATTAATTGCAAATGCAACGTATGAAACGTCGTGGTATCATATGCCATCAAATATGGGTAAAATTATAATGTTTATGATAATGAGATCTCAGAAGCGACTGACGATTACGGCAGGAAAAATGATGGATATGTCATTTGAAACTTTTACGAACGTAATTCTTCGAATATTTTCGATTCCTTATTAAGAAATAACTTTATTTTCGTTATAGTTAATTTTAAGTCATATTTTTTCATGCATGGATAAAATTTAAATTTAATTTCTTAACTATTTTTTTAGATGATGAAGGCATCAGCATCTTATATATCTGTCTTAAATGCTATATATTGACATAATGAGAACGTATTTTATTTCTTGAAATTTTAGTATAATTAATATAAGGAAATAAGTTAAAAAATATAACGAATTGAGAAATTAGTTACACAATGTGATTATCAAGTTAGTAATTGCTATTTCTTAATTATATTTTAATTATTATATTAATTATTATATTTAATAAATAGTGCAAATGCTTAATATAAAAGAAAGTTAATAATTAAAAACAATTTTTGTGTTTTATTATTATTATATATATTACATTTTTATTTAAAAAGTGACTGTAGTTGCAAACTGCATTAAATGTTTTTGTCGCTGTTGACCTTCTATTAAAGAATTATATGGCTTATAACTTGCATAAACTTAGTTATTATATTTTTAATGTCATTTTTTATTATATTATTATATTTTAATTTAACATTTTTATAATACTTTTAAATGCAAACTATTTATTAGCGGAAAATATTCCCAAATTAATAGTATTTTTTCAAAGATTAGATGTTGAAATACAACACGATACAATTCCATTTGTTTAGAATATCTAATGTATAATTACCATCATTCAGTCTTGCGTTTAATGATTTTCATAATTGGTAGAAATGTGTTAGACATTTGATTTTTTGCAATTAAATTGCATTTTCAAAAAAAACTTCGATTGATGTACAGTGAGCTATTCTTTTTTTTTCTATAATTTCATTTATATAAAATTCCTGTTCAAATCATGGATGAATTACATTTTAAGTCATCCTGCCAATGACTATTAATGGCATTTTAAAACATTCACACAAATAATGAGTTCTTATCCAACTTGTCATTGTACGCGCAGGATAATATCGCTTGATCCATGTATATCCGAGTGGGGCTGCACTCACATGTGAGGTGAGCATAGAGAAACGGACGGCGCAGTCTCATTCTCTTCTGCACTGGAATATCAAATGTGTCGAAATTATTCTCAATTTTCGAATGTCTACAAATTTTTCAATTTTCTTTTCAAATGATGAGTGACTTTAGTTCAGCGCTGAAAATTGGCCTTCAGATTCTTCGCATTTGGCCAGGTGTCTCGTATTCTACCGTCCAATGGTTCAGTTCAATATCAAGTATACTGATTGCACAGTACTTCCAGTATGTATACATATTTGACACATCTAAAGATCAGCGAATTATCAAATTTCGTTGACGGTTTGATTGTGACCGTAGATTACAGTTTAACATTTTTTAAATTGGCTAATTTGTGAATACGTCGTCGGTAATATACATTTTTGTTATATTGTCGTGTTTGTGATATAAGGAAATTTTTTCAGTTTCTTAGTATATATTGTGAAAACGACTTTCTCTAATTAAAAGTGATTTAATATCATCGTCTTAAGTTAATTTAAAATAATAAAATATATAACACTAATTGATTTGGGAAAGAAAATAAATATTATTGGTATTTATAAAAATTAAATTGTTATTGTTAGTTAATAGTTGTATAT
Organism: Tetramorium parvispinum; assembly: GCA_011638315.1. NCBI lineage: Eukaryota > Metazoa > Arthropoda > Insecta > Hymenoptera > Formicidae > Tetramorium > Tetramorium parvispinum. Next base: position 2,011 of record VBVR01003121.1, on the reverse strand, counting down.
TCATTTATTAATAGTTAATAAATTTTAAATACATCACAAATTTAAATTACACTTTATATAGTAATACTGTTAATGTTGTAAAAAATTGTAAATATTCTTTTATTGCTTAATGCATTATTATTATTTTATTTTATTATCTTGTTAAAAATGTATGTAGCTGCAAACTATTTTGTTTCGGCCATTGACTTTATATCAGAAGATCGCATATTCAGTATATATTTCATTTTTTGTTGGGTATAGCCATGTGTATAATTACATGTTATAACATCCTTCACTGCAAACTTTTTATTTTTTAAATTACTTCTAAGAGTAAAATGAATTTTTTGCAATAACAGTTTCTAAGTTATTAAAGAAAATTATTCGTTATTACATCTTCAGTCAGAGAGTTTTATTGTGCTCCCCTCATCGTATTACTTTAAAATGTAGAAGTTCAAGTTGCATGAACACAGTTCTTTCTTTTGCTTCTTGCATATCTAATATATAATTACCATATATATACGCGCTTTTAATGATTTTCGTAACCGGTAGAAAACATTATAGACATCTGCACGGTTCTTTTCGTCTATAGTATTACATTGTCTAAGGAAAAAGATTGCAAAAAAACTGTCGCGCAGCGTTTTTCTTCTTTTTTTGCTTAAGCTGTACGTCTTCGTTACTTTATAATCGAAGTATACATTATTATACTGCTTCTGAAATTATAGTATATTAAAATAATGAGTTTTGTCTCGAACTTTCGTTGCATTACGGAATGTATAATAGCGATTGATCCATATTCACTTGAGAAGGGTCGCACTATGGGAGAGGGGGGTGGGTGAACTTGGAGAAACGGACAATGCTCTCTTATTTCCTTCTGAACTAGCGTACAGCAAACAAATGTGCCGAAACTGATTTCTATTTCTTTACATTTTTAAAATTATTTGCAAATGTTAATCGCATCGACCGTTAGCCCAGCGCTAAAAGTTGGGCTTCGATTTCTCGGTATGTTGCCGAATGATTCATATTCTGTCCTTTATTGGCTGAGTTTTATGTTGAGCGTGCTGATTATACAGTACTTCCAATATTTGTACATATTTGATCACTTGAAGATCAGCGAGTTGTCAAATCTCGTTGATGGATTGATTGTGGCTCTAGATTATAGTTTGACGTTATTTAAAATGATCAGTCTGTGGATACATCGTAGGTAAGATATCATATAATATGAAATGGTTCAATTTTACTTTATAACCATGTTCAAGACATAAAATTCTCTCTTCATTTCATATTCGAATTTTCTCTAATCGGAATATTATTCAAACTTTAGCTTGTATTTATTAAAACATACAATATTACTTGTCTCACGGTCTAAATAAAAGAAAATAAACAACGCATTTGTCTGAAATATATAACGTATTAAAGTAACGTATTACAGAGTTTTTCATAAAATCCTGGCCGATATGGATAATGATTGGCGCGAGTGCGTTAATATCGATCAGCATTTGTATATGATGACAATCAAAGCGAATATATCGCACTTCATCTCTAATGCTTTATTGAGTTTTAATGCGATTGTTGCGGTACTTTATCTCATAGGCGACTACGTGATTCGTTCCATATTCCTAACTGCAGATCATAATGAGACATTACGACAACTTCCTATAAAGATAAACTTTCCCTTTGAAACTCATCAATCGCCGATGTTTGAATTTCTCGTTGTAACATTAGTTTTACATGTGACGATACATTCATGCACGATCGCTATTTTCAATGGATTAATCTTGACTTTGGTAATTTATATTTGTACATAAATACATATGTTTATTTATATTAATTTTTTAAAGATTTATTACGTAATCGATCTATTTTTAACGCAATATCGTGAATATAATCATATTAAAATTTTTCTTCAGAATTTTAACAGATTTATTTTTTCGGAATTGCTAAATTTTTTTCTAACGTGTGTATGTGTGTATACGTTATTTAAGAATGTTGTAAATTTTTATTGCATCATTATATTTGATGTATCTCTTTTAGA
>VBVR01003120.1:0-18982 GCA_011638315.1 Tetramorium parvispinum | reverse complement strand
TTCAGCAACTCTCCCATATATATATATATATATATATATATATATTCGTTTTTAATAAGATGCATTTATTTTATGTCAATTTTAACCTAAAATTAGTAACATTTTATCTAAGTTATTAGACTGAGAATTTTTCTTATCTAAAAAAAGCGATATTATCGTATTGTTATAACTCAATGCTCGAGTAACATGGCCGATTCTTTCTTATCGAACACACCGAACAGCCCGATCGCGCACCTGTTGCATTAATAGCGATAAGACTGTGCTTAGACCTGAAAAAAGAAAATTTCTCCCGCAAAAATTGAGATCCTCAGATCATTGCATCGAGCTGCAATTAATTTTATACTTGGATGCTCGGTTTCTCCGACCACGAAATCAAATAACAGAATATCCGACAACCCAAGAATAAGTGATAAACTTCGAAAGACCAATCGTCGACGGGAATTTTCAAGCTATATTTATTACAGGGAGAATATTAACTGAATAATGAAAAATGATATTTAAATGTAAATTTTTAGAGCTACAGTACATACCCGCAAAAAAGTAAAATTTTTCTAGAATAAAGTAAAATTCTTCTAGAGAAAAAAGGTGGTGTTTAACTAGGGTTTATTTAATTTCCATCTTTAAATTTTTGCAAAAAAGATGCGATAATCTCGTGTATCTTTACATTTAATTGCGAGATAACGCATAGCTTATACAACAATAGCTTCATTTAACTCAGATAACAATGCCTTCACTTAGCTTGGATAACAATAGCTTAACGCAGAAATATCATTTTCACGCTAAATTCTTTACCAGTATGATTTCTATGCTTGTTAATCACTAGCTGCGTTAATTTAAATCTGTGATTACGAGAACGATGTCAATTATTAACTGAACAGTCGCGCGCATTTATCGTTTTCAATACGGTTAATCCAATTCGCCGACTGTCATATCGTCGAGCGCGTAAAATAGTTAGCGTTATTAGATTGTGATTTCAAAAGCTTCGATCTGAAATTCATGAACTCTCGGAATTGTGGCGCAGTTTTTCTCTTTTGAGCGCGGCCGTACGCGTGCCGAGTGAACAGAAATGAATTTGCGAATCTCGTTTGCACCGGAGAGCCCAATGGCGCGCGATGTTTAATTCATGGGAGTTGTCCCGGCCGGGATACTTTTCCTGCGAGCCTTTCGTGTTGAAGAGACTAAATGCTGCGTTACCTGTGGATGCTGCACTGAGAATGACACTAGAACCAACAGTCGGCTCGAAGGTTGACTTGTTAAGCCTTGGGGCTACTGTTGGGATGAATTTCTAATTGAGAAATTATATATCATCAAATTAAACATAAATCGACATTGTTATATGATATATATCTGAATAAATAAGCTAAATTTTAATAACCAATTTAAAGAAAATTTTTAATCATAGTTTGAAAATTGGAGAAAATTGACTTTTAAATAATATAACGTGCATTTTTACGCCTGTAAGGTTAAATTTATTTTAAATTTGTAACTTTTAAAATAAAATGAAAATGCATCACTAAAAAGATTCTACCGACTGAATTTTTCTAAATAAGATATTCTTTTCTAAAAGAAAAACCATTTCTCTCGCAATCAATTTCTTCTTTGTATTACGGCTAAGTGATTGAAAGAAGAATGCTAAAATTAGGTAAGATTTAATTAAGATAGTCTGTTACAACGAACCCGTTTTAGAAGTTTATGCGGGGTCTGTACGCGAAATACAATATCCTCTGGGTAACGTTTTACGTCAGTCTTCTGTTCTACGATCTACCAAGAAAAATATAAAAAAAAGCTTTTAACTAACCATTTTCCGTCACGTACAAAGACGGCGAAACAACGTGATGAAAGCTGGACTCTTAATTAGTCTAAGTGCCGCGTTGCACTGAAATTGTGACAGTAATTACTCGTATAACGTAACGCAGAATTGGAGAAGCGCGTTTCAATGCCTGGGGTGGATGGACCGAAGGTGCCCTATGCCATCATGAATTATTGATTAGCCTCCTTGCGCGCTTCGACAACAAACACGACGTTCAAACGCTCTAAACATAGCACAGTTCCAGCTAGCTAACCATTTGTGTATAAAAAAGTAATCCGTACTCGCAATTGCGAAAATGTCAAAACGCGATATTCTCCTTAAATAATTTAACGTTGTAATAGATTGCTACAAAAAATAAGGGATAAAAATTCTCGGCGGTTTTCAAATTGCAAATATGATCGTTGAGATCATTTTGAATTAAATATAATTTTACATTAAATGTGTGTTTTATTTTATAACAGAAGATAACATAAAAAAAAACTTGAAATTGCTTATGAAAAGTGGAATGAATAACAGGTATGTATTAAAATATATAAACTAATTTAGCAAATGCGTGCTTGTCAAGCAAATATAAATGACGTTGAACTCTCGCGGAATGAACTGCCATTATTTCAAAATGCGAATGCGCGTGAAATCACACTCTATATATGATAAAATATGAACTTTAATCCCCGCAGCTCTCGCAACATTGAAATTTTGCCCTATACACGCTGAAACGTGCACCCGGTAATTTTCAGAAACGCATTAACCGAATTGAGAAGTATCTGCGATGCGATATCCGCGAGGCGGCTTACTCTCGGGAGACAAATGGTGCAGTAACGATATTTCTTCAGGAAGGAGTCCACAGCGATACGACGGCGTAACACTGCACGATACACGGTCGACAGTGCACTTCTTTGAAATCCTTTTAGCGTGGTGTATATCATTGTCCAGCGACAGTTAGCAATCTATACTTGGCTCGCGGCCACCACAGAGACCGTTTTTGATATCGTACCACCGCTGGCTGCACGGTGATATGACCTGCATTCATCTTCCATCGATATTGAGAAATAAATATATTGCTGGGTCAGGACTATTGGGTATCTCTGTAGATTTACCGTGCGTAATTTAAATCTCATTTAATTAAGTCAAATTTAATTTTTAGCAAATAATTATTTCCCAAAGCTTATTATCCCTTTAACGATACTCAAATTGATGTTGATTCTTTTATCTTATTGTTAGGCACGAAAAATTAATTGGAAGCTCAAGAAATCCGTTAAAAAGACAAAATAAAAGTTTGTTAAATTCGAAACAGTTTATGTAAAACATTGTATTGTGTGCAACATGCTGAAGTAACAGAAAACTCGACAAGCAGAATCATTCACTACAATACCGTTGGATTGGAGGTGATTAAGGAAAACCCAAGAGTTGCTAAGGTAAATGCGAAAGTTCGCGAAAGTTCGCGAAATACTTTTTGTTCTTTGCTCTGTTAGCGCATCCCAAACAATTTACCGAGTGAACTAACTGCATTAACCGGTTGCCGGATAAAGAATTAACCAGCCGGCGATCGTTCTAACTTTTCCACAGCCAGTTGGGGAAATTCCGGGTGCCGTCACTCGTCGACGGGAAAAATTCCGCTGAGCGGCCCTGTCCTTTTAATCCGTCCTTTTAACCAGAACCGAGTTAATCCAATGCGGAAAAAAAGTGTCACGGAAGGGAAACAGGGCGCCTGTTAAAACGAGAAAAAAAAGGGATACAGAGAGAGAGGGAGAGGAGTTTCTTTTCAGCTATCGTAAAACTCGGCCGACGTGATCCTTACGTTCTATTGTGTGTCCCCGTAAACCGCCCTCGCCCAGCGAAGTTTCCGGTTCCGTGGTTTCTACCGCGCCTTTCGGAAACCCGAAGAAAAGAAAAGCTTGGCGGCGACGTTGACCTTTTTTTTAAGAAAATTCCGGTAGTGCCATGCGACAATGCCTGCCACCAAGGGAGACGAACTATGGAAGATGTTAGCGGAGTAGAAATGCATCCAGACGTTCTGATTAAACATGAAGTTCGTATCAACTCAATAGTAATTACTCTAGTTCTCATTAAACAATTAATAATCTTCATTTGCGTATAATCGCTCAATAATATTGGTATAATTACATAATAAATAACATTATACATGTTTGATTCAAATTGGATTTTAATTAATTAAGAAAAATTGAAATATAACATGATGAAATTAAAATATAACACGATATTTTTTGACTCATGCTGTGAGTGATATAACTGCCAGATATTTTGAACGTGTAACAAATATATTCATACAGTGTTTATGACATTTATTTTCACTAAATAAATAAAAATTTACCTTCGAACTTTCCGATAAATAACGTTACATTGCTTGCTGGCAATTCTGCAACATTTTATAATAAGCGCTGTACGAAAGATTAATTAATCAAAAAATTGAAGTAAATTGTGTACAAGCATAATTGGTTATTTTTTATCTTGAACTTGATTTATTAAACATTGCTACAACCGACAATTAATCTATATCCACATGACATTTGTGCGTGATCGACAAGGAAGCATTTCGATAAACAAGATCAAAACTCAACGTGAACATGAAAGAAGGGTTATACACAAAAGAGAAATTCGGATATGCCGATTGTCGTTTGCATGCCGTCGACAGTGCTCGACGAGTTGGACGTTTTGTCGTCAGCTTCGCTGACGGACATGAGGAAACGCGTTTGAACGAAACGCACAGCCAAATTCGCACGTTCTACAAAAAGCACAGACTAATACAACCTGCGGCGCGATTTAAATGGCAGATAGGTTTGCGATTTTAATTACGGCGCGGTTCGTTCGCGCGGCGTTACGTGCAGTCGCGCTGTTATTCGGAATACAAATCATTCGTCGATGCGTGCCTCCGGTAATTGTCTGTCTGTTACATATCGCCAGTATTGCCCGCCAGGTTAACATTGCGGCTCGCGGATCCTTTACCGCTAGAAAAAAATTTCATTTTGATTTATCGAGTCGTAACAAGCTTGTTTTATAACTATTCATCTCAAGCATCGCTACAGCTGTAAAAAAATTTTTTGTGTAAAAAAGCAAGGGCCAATCATATATAACAGATTTTTATGATTACCTGCTATCCAATTATAAATAAATACAATATATAACAATTGTCAAATATATATATTGTCTCGGCGACATTCGTGACTTCATGTCAATTCTTTTACTATCGCTCTGTTAAAATAAAAACAACAATTTTATCACGCAACAATATTTGATAAAGCATGGTAGATTCATTAATCAAATTATTCATCGCAACTTCGTTATATAAATCGCAGTTAACGGAAGATTTATGATTTACTGAATTTACATCGGGATTCACAAGTGGAAACAGAGATCCCTCTGTGCAATCGGCCTCTGCATTTCTATCTTCGTGGTAATTCGGGCAATAACGATATCACATACAGGGAAGATTTCCATACGTGTATCGCAGCTGAGCTTCGAATCCTATTAACGATTTTACCGTATCGGCAAACGTGACCCAGTCGACCCATCGGTCAACGTTTCACTTTGCATAAAATACGGAAAATCATAGAAAGTAAATACACGTGCTGGACTTTAAAAAAATACGACGGTAAAAGGAGCAGCGAGCGTGTACATTCACGCTTCGCACGCGCGGCTGCGTCGAATGAAAGCGGACGAGTTAATTGATGACACTGATACACGAATCCGGCAGCGATTCCTGCGCAAAATGCGGGCTAGTGGTTGTCTTCCCCTAGGCTTTCTCGCTTTCGAAAAATTGAAATATCTGTTACTCGCCGAGAGAAACGTTTCTATTGCACGCGCTAGATTTTATCGTTGGATATTTTTTTTTTACGAAACAATTTCACCGATTAATTGCCCGATCGCTTCGACGATTGCGGATGCAATTAATTTCCATTGAATGGCTCTCAGCTTTTTAAATACCTGTTTCTAGTACTGTGTAGAAGCACGTGTCTTGTATGTGCTATTTTTGGTTTCGCGTGACTGGAAGTTACGTGAGTCTCGGCGGCGACGATCGGGAAATCGCTCGTTCCGCACGCATGTTGCATACGCATGACATGAGCGAACGCGCGCATTGCCATATTCATTCTCACGACCACGCCAAGGTTACGACGAATCTGTGTTTTCTTTGTGCAGACCCCTTTCCCTCTCTCCGAGAGTACTCTAACTTGCGCTGAAGAATGTACAACAAACCTCGCTGGCACTTTTACAAGCTATTTATGCAAAAGAAGCATTGTAACGTGTTACTTTATTACATGATTTAATTTCATGCGAAATTAGTATACCTTTACATTAACATATTTTAATCCAAATTATGAGTGTAACTATATTTTTAATAAATGTTTAGCAAATAGAATAATAAGGAGCAATGGAGTAATCTATTTCCTATTGCGTCGCATACTGATCTAATTTTTAAAATCCTGCTGTCTTTGAAGAAAGATATTATACAAAATGTTCTATATGTTTTCGACCTTTGACATCTGTATTTCAACATCTCTCTTTTGAGATCTTATAAATAGAAATTAAATTCTAAACACGAGTTTCTGAATAATAGCTTTTTCACTGTGTATTGCGATACAGCGTCGTCTTGATTAAACGTTTGAAACCCGGCAAGCACGAGCTCAAGAGAAAGAGAACATATAATTTTCGATATACGTCGAAAGCATTGTTTCAACGTACAGTTTACGGCCCAGTGAACCTGAATTTTCCGCATTTTCTGGTCTTCTCTAGATTATACTTACTACGTTTCTGCAAGCGGATGGCATACAATACTACTTACAGAGAGATCCGTCGTAGTTACTTTGTAGAATGAAAGAAATCTTTAATCTCTCGTTGTCCTAGACAAATGTTGAGAGCTCGGGAATAGAGGAAGTCTCGTTTCCGCAGTTTGCTGCCGCTGGCAGATATGAACAAAGAACTTGTCGTCTGTATGATTACCGCAATCTAATAGGGAAATTTATATAATGTACTACGACTGACGCAGTTCCGTTTTCAGCGATGTTATTCGAAACGTTAATTAGCTAGGAAAATTTCCTTAAATCGCTATCAGGTTAAAAGGCGCTTCAATGTTTAAAAATAAAAAATTAATTCCGATACGTAATCTAATTAAACGTGAATAAAGTAGAATATGTTTATGGTAATGATAATTTTGTAATATTCTATTAATAAGCAAAATATAAAATCATTAAATATATTCATTTACTTTCTAGGCTGCATAATTTCATCAGCATTAAAATTAAAATCTGTGTGAATATAACGGTATGTTTGTATCTCAATATTAATATCGTATTAAAACTAAGAAAAAAGCTTTTTCATTAAGTACATTTTGTACATTTATAGGATAATAGAAAAGTTGAAAGAGTGTTACTTCCTTGTGTGTTAGAGAATCTTGGGAAGATCGTACGAGCACATTTCTCGCGGGGGGAACATGTTAATTAAACATTAATTTCAATAGCAATAACAAGCGAAACTTCGTATCCATGTAGACTCAACCTCGTTTCAGCTAAGAATGTAATCTACTAATTAAATAAGACCTAATCTAATAAGGACAGGATAATTTTACTACACTCAGAGGATAGAAACTCTCGCTCCACTTGAATTAATATTTTGATCAATATCATTAATATTATTTAACCATTTTTTTATTCTTTCAATTAATCTTGTTCATTAATTTTATTATTTTACACAGAAGTTAGTAAGGGATACACTCATAACATCATGACGACTCCACTCCATCGACTTGCACGACCGCGATTGCTGCACTTGCGGAAGTACTTTATTTCTCCTTTGTAAACTTCAGGCGCCGAAACCCGACGTAGAGCTCAAGCCGCATATAAGGAGAGATTCACTCCTTTCAACCCCTTTCGTCGTACCTCTTACCAGTCAGGAATAACCGCGTGGGGGTGGTTTAAAGCATAGCACGCGATAAAGCCGAACGGAACTCCATCAGGAATTTATTGACCGATATTGCGTTTACTTGCCCTCCGGCTTCCGCGCATATTAGCCATTTAATCACCTAATTGCCTCTCCCCCGCGTCATCACGCTCCACAGGTTTCGATAGACGATTTCGCTTGGAGTTGATTCTATTTCGGTGCAGCGAAATATCGGACGCATTCCGAGAGCACTAGAAGTTGAATTCCGAGATGTTCTAAGTTAATGTCTGAATCAACGATTATTAAAGCAATTACGAGCTTAAAGCACTTTGGGATCGCTATGCAGCAATTATATTTCGAAAAGAGCGAATAAAGGGAAGAATAAAAAAAGATTCTTTTTCTTATTCTCTCTTTCTGTATATGAAAAAAAATAATTCTAATTTTATCATGTTGTTATGTAAATGTAAAAATCCAGTAAAATTTAATAATTGTATAATACTGAAACAAATTAAATAAATAATATGATTTCTTTCGTTTTCGTCTGTTACGACGAGGAATTTAAAACTTTCGCAGTTCCCTAACCTTCCCTACCGACATTTTCCGACTACCTTAAATTTCTCTGATCTAAACATAGTTTCCACGGTTTTCTGCATCCCACTTTAGGCTCGCTGCAAGAAGCTCGAACGCCGGGGATATCGTGCGAAACATTGCCCTCTCATTTTTCAATCCAGACACGCGTATGATTCTCACATCATGGACTCAATAAATATCACGCGATATGCACATGTGCAGAAATGCGAATAACAATCGGGTGCGTACGAGATGACTGCAAGGAATTGTAATCGTTATTTTTATCAAACGAGTTGATACTGTCTGCTAGCGATAGACGTGTGTGATAACGAGAAACGAGGTCAATTACTCGTTTTATCGAAGACCGTATCGATGTTTACATTTAACTATATCGCCAAAACAAAGATATCGACAATCTAAATATCGCAACTGATACCAGTGATCAATTAAATATTAAAAATTTAACACAATGAAAAATTCCATATTGCTTCAAATTCATATTGCATGTTCACATTGATCAGAGTTTTCCATGTTATAAGTCGGGAGAAGGATCACAATTAAGAAATATTATAGAAATATGAACAATAATTATAAGGCTTTGGAATTTTAGCAAATTTTGCAGATGACATTTAAGCTTTCACATAGCAATGCTGAAAATAGTTCTAAAGTTATCAAAAATATTGTACTTTGATTAAATGTTTGTCCCTGCAAAACTGTCTCTATTATTTCTAACATCTTATCCCTTTACTTAAATAAAGTGCCACTTATAATGAGAAATTTGATACATCTTATATTTTCCTATTCTTTATGTCTTGAAAAATACGAGATTTCCTTCAGACTATTGGTTTGATTGGTTTATTTTTTTCGTAAATACGAGACACCTATCAGAAAAATTAATATTTTTATTTTTAGATTTACACTTATCGGATATTATAATATTCACGATATTAAAAAAAAAACTAGAGAAGCATAGATGCGTCAATTGTATGTAATAATCTCATGTTAATGATGTTATAAAAAGCATTACTTATTTATCGAATAATAAAAGAAATGTTAACAAAGTAGGTATCTTCGACTTATTGGTATTTTTCCTCGACTTACTTTATTATTTATAAGAATCTGTCGCGTCAAAAATAAAACTCGTTTGCTTTAATAATGTTATTATTAAAATTTCATCACGAATTCACGATAACAGAATGAACAATTCGTGTATTTATCAAAGTTCCTTAAAAACGTTTAATATGAACAATTTACGATGCATTTAGTTGCACACTTGCAAAAATTTAATAGACTAGATGCGGGTATGCACGCGCTTATTATGTTTTTTTCTATCGTCTTGTTAGACCGATTGTTTTGTATTCTTTTCGATTCCACTTAGCATCAATCAAGAAGTTTACTTCGCGGTCTATTCACGGCCAAGTCGCGCACGCGAGCTGCAACTTTTGTGTCACTAAATCACAGTCTGCAAGTCACACGCTAGAATCTACAATCTTGTACAGCCCGGAGCAGCCGGTATTAGTAAACTCGCACACGTTTACGGTCCTGCAGAATCACATGTCAAACGGTGTAAACTATATCTTGCAACACCAAAGTAGATACTAGTGTTGAGTTACTCTTATCCGGACCAACGAGCACGCTACACATACACATACGCCGCGTGGCCACAGCATTCGGAATTGCGGTAGTTGAAGTTTGTTTCACAATTCTAGAATTCCAAATGTTAGTGCAGGCATTTCCAGATTTAAAAGAAAAAAGAGAGAAAGAGAGCTGGTAAAAGCGAGGAACTTGACACTACATTGCTCTAAGTCCTTCATTGACGTAAAAGTTTCCTAAAATTGGAGCAGAAATTCCATGGTTTCCAGTTTCTAAAATGCGCTATTTTTCGCTTCAGACTTTTTTCCATACGAGATAACTCGCGATTTTTATACACGTTTCAAAAATTTCTGAATCAAGATAAAAAATTGAGGTTTTCTGAATTTTTCGTTATTTTAAATCGTAATGTTAAGGACGTTACTTTTATTTTAATCAGCTCAGTGTATTTAAGGCTGATATATTATCCAGATCTTTCTTAATTTTTAAGTTCTTTCTGCGTCGCGACGTTCGGCCTTATTGCAACTTATGTGTAATAATATGCGGCAATCAGATGACTGCGCTGAATGAAGGCCAATAAAGCGAATTGTTCACAATGTTCGAATGTCCCATAAGAATGCCCTACTAAAGCGCAGGCTATTCTCGTGATATTCCGGCGCGACGTTTTTTATTATTATATTTGTGTTGTTCACAAAATAGGATGATATTATCCGATAGAATTACTTTGCTCGTCGCAGTGCATACGGTCAATTCCCTGGTTACTAGATATGTATCTACGTGCGCTTTAGTTTACCCGCAATATTATGTATCTAATGAAGAAATACGAATAATAACGTGGAAATTTAATATTGTAAAGTCTGAGAATTCAATTTTATTTTCTGGCAAACTATATTACGATTAATAAAAATTATGTTTATGTTAGGATTAATAAATATCATGTCTATCATAAATTTTGTATTATTATTTAAAAGCACCTATATGAGTAAATTTTTATCATTACATTACATTAACGAATGGAAATATTTTTTTAATATTATCTTATTTTTCTGTGTCCTTCTTTCTTTTCTGTAATATATAAATTTATTTTTAACATAAAAATTGTCATAAAAATAAATAGATAAATCATATCGTTGCAGTACGAATGCAAAATTGTAAAACATGGCATTGTTTCTTTTCTTTATCGGGTGAAATTGACCGGAATTTAGAGGAGAGGAACGCAAACTATCGCGAGTGTGTTTGTTACATGTCGTACTTGCAAAGTGACATACATGCAGGTCCATTGTGGCACCCGCCAAATAACGGATTCAAGAGAAACGACACCGAGACGTGTGTACACCCGATGTAAATTCCGTTGTTGTTCCTGTAAGTGTGCACTTCTGCCTGCCATCTTCTATTACGTGGTACGTCACGCCAGAAAGAGGCGAAGATAGGATAAAAGTACAAGAGCACACTGTATTCAAAACAGCTTTCACAGAAATGAAACGTTACTTTATATCTTCCTCGATGTTACGTGCCTTTCCACTAAACGGAAATGTTATTGCGCCTAGCCAACGAAAAAATGTTCTTATTTTCTTTGATCATATAATACTCGGTTCTTATATTTTTTTCGACATATTTTTAAAATTAATCCACGGGAAGAAATTAATTGAAGATCTTTCAGATATTTGAATGGAATTTAAAATAATCGCAAAACAAAGTTATTAATAAATATCTTTGCCATTTCTAACATCATTAATCTATGAAAATTAAAAAAAAAATCGCGATTTCTAAAAAATCAAACTTGTGACTTCAAGTCTTATGACTAATACCAGGTGTCAACATTTTTTACCGATGATACGATATATCCGGAAATGTACTTCTTTGCTTTCACATAAAAATGTGTTATAAGTATTTTTTTTAAAAACGAGCTCTTCGATAGGCATCAAAAGAAGAAAATCGAAATATCTATCTTTCAGAGATAGTCTCTCTATTGCATATTTCCCCTGACGGATTTTTCCGAATTTGCCACTGGCAATGGTAAAACGTCGGTTGAACTTTTCTCTTTTTGTCTCTTTCTCTCTTTCGCGCTCTCCATTTGCGGCGCCGTCCTATCTAATAGCACGGCGATCCTCGCGGGTTTTGTATTCGTTGCATGCCGCGACATTTGCATTGAAATTGTTGCACCCGTCGCCGATGCGCGTTTCGCATCGTAATCCGCCCGAGCAAATGGCGAACACCGCGTGCAGCCGTGCAAAAATCCTCGGAAAAAAAGCTATTCGGTGATCGCGGCCGATGGTGAATAAGGCACTATGCCGAAGGTCACAAATCACGGGCGTTGGCGTTCGCCAAGTCTCCGGAATATCCGGTATGCCTGATAATCGAATCGGGCGTAAACTAAATTGTAATGTTATATACCCTACATAATAGGGTGAAGGTGAAGTGCATTACATTGCAAACAATGTCAGAGTAGTCTTAGTGAATGATCGATTAAAATTTTGGCACATAAATCTTTATTCTTTAATTAACTGATTGCGAAGAGAGTGGAAAAACTCTCTACAAGGAAAATTCATTATATTGATGAAAAATATGCGAGAGAATCATGAATAAAAATTGTTATACGGAAAACGATATGATTCATATTTACAGGTCAAGTGGAATATAACATGACAAAAGAGATGAAAGAGAGCTGATTTATAGAACTCTTCAATATAGTGTTTTTTTTAAATAATGATATCGCGATCAAAGCTGAGTGATCTGAGCATTTTAGAAGCTTCAAGATATACCTCATATATGTACATTATTTTTTTTATAGGATTTTAAAGATCTTTCTTTTTTATTTAAAAAATAGGTGAACTCACGTTCTCTTTGGTTGACGAGATCTGCCTTTTCGTTCTGCCGTGATACACTCGCGGTCTCACCAGTGTGTGTCTGCTAAAATCTGGGGACGGACCTGTAACAATAAATAAATTAAATTAGTGTTAAAATATTGCATTCGTCATAATATATAATGCGATGGCAGTTTTAATATCTAATTCTAGCAACAGATACCTATGCAAATTTAACATTCGAAGATACGGCGAACCTTTTAAAAATTCCTTTCTTTCCCGATAAAACGATTTTAGCTTCTTTTTTCAACCTGCAGCGTTAAAGGCACTTTGTGCTTTTACTTCATACTAAATCCAGTACCTAACTTTATAAGTCAAGTGACTCTTGCAGAACTACTCAAGTGTTAACAAGCGACAGGCAACGTTGAAAAAAAGGGTGCATCGGAGTCTACATCGTAATATGTAGTTTTACAAAGCTTTTTACGAAGCTTCCGCATTAATGAATATACTTGGTGAACGTTGGTATATCGATCGGAGAGTTGCCTGCTCTTACACTTTTTTTTTTCATATACCGGACATCGCCGCTTTCCACCTTTATGCATTCGATTACATGGAAATTAAGCAACGCGCCAAAAAGAGCTTACGAGATGCGCATGCAAAAAAGTATGTCGCATGCAATATTTAACGTTTCACCGAAGGCCCGCGTTGGCATCAAAAATTATTCAACGCGGCCGCCAATAAGTAATTATCCTACTACTGACGAAGCGTTTTAACGTCCATTAAGCCAGCATCCCTCATTATCGATAAACGAATTTTTCACTGTCACAAAATTTCGCACCACGAGTAAAAATATTCAATTTTCCGCTAGAAAAAAATCACTTTAAATTCATCACAATGCGCGTGATGCGAAATACTCGAATATAAAAGGTCAAAAAAAATTTTTTTGGCGAATTCCATCATCACTATTTGCAATTGATTGTATAAACACTATAAATTCATAGCTGTAGGGTTTCGTTACTGCCGTTTAATTGAAATAAACAACGAAACGTATTAAATTAAATGTTTTCCTACGAACATCGATGAATTCAGCAAGCGAAATATTTTCGATGGCGATGCCAATCGACCGTGACATCAGTATTCGCACGCAAAACTCCCTCAAAATCGGAGGGGAGGGAAGCAGGCTCTTTTTGCGCAAATAGAGCGGTGTTTTGAGCTCAATCGAACATTGCGATCAACGACGCGTAGCGAAGCTACTCTTCTCGCTGCAGCATTCGCGGTTGCACCGCGGGAAACTGTTCCTGTTTGTTACACGAACGTCAACTCTCGCTGGCACTGCAGCGGCAATGTAATTACATCGACGGAAAGTCCTTGACATCGGCACGAGTTACAACAAGTAAATTCATCTCCAGTCTGGCCTCTATTTTCATGAATTCGGCTAACTGCGGCCCCGTTCTCCGTGCTCCGGAGTACCGAAACTATCGACCCGTCTAGTAGAGATTTGTTTTTGTTGACTCTCGCGCGCGCGGAGCGAACCAAGTCGATGGTAGCGAAATGATGCCATTCCGACCATTTGCATTTATCCGCGTAAGGAGGAGCTCCGAATACGAGGATCCGGCATTTGAAGAGTAATTCCGAAAAGCTCGTAAAGGTCCGAATGTTTGTACAAGTGATTTATTTTAAAAGTATCGAACAAAATTAAATTAAACTTCGTAACGCAATACAAATCCGTAAATATACGTATCGTATTATTGTATACAACTGAATCTGTAATATATTTCATTTGTAAGCCCTTCAAAACACACAGATGTCGGATGTGACATACAGATATATCGAAGTTGGAGATTTATTGAATTTATATTTATCAGCATGATTTCGGATTATTTCGGCAGTAATTTAACAGTAATTTTATATTATAAAATTTGTATTATGCTATTAAATTTCTACACAGTTATTTTATTATCATCTCATTACACAGATGTTTACGTTACTTAATTTAATACGGCTGTTTATTAATTAATAATTTAACTTTATGCTTATTAACTCGTTACTTTTATAACGCTGTTGTGTTTCAACATCGGAGCGTCCGCGTTGTAACTGTATTGCGCGCGTGGGCGAGAAGAGGGATCGGCTGGCGCGATTCGTCATTCTGTCAACTGCACATTAAGCCCGCTAATTCTTCCCGTGTAGGTGGTAAATGGACTGAAATTATTGCTTAACGTTTCCTCCGTTTCTCGCGAGTGCCGCGGAAAACTGAATTTCAATTGCGTTCACTCGCGCACAATCGACATAGGGGGGATATCGGCGAACCGGTATCGACAAATCGGCGGCACATAAATGCATATTCAGCATCGGCAATTATTCTGCGATAATAAATCCTCGATACGCTGACTACAAAATTTGATCGAGAACAACAGCCTCTCGTTTAAAAATACTATGAAGTATTTTATCGGCTACACGATACGGTATCTGGTGAATGAACTCGTCGACACACTCTGAAATAAAATATTCGGGCTATGATTTGTGGAGTCATCCATTTTAACGTTTGGACATAGCGACAGTAAATTGCTGATTTAGTGCTTGTTCCTATAAGAAAATTATAACGCTTACCATCCAAAAAAAAAAGATGATTGATCGTCGTTACTCTCGATGGTTGCTTATTGCATGGAAAAAGAAAAATCAGAAAGTGTAACTTGGCGAGCGATTGTTTCAGTTCTCGAGAAAATAGTTACTTCTTTCTGAAATGTCTATTTTATAGATACTATGTCTTTTCAGAAAACTCCAATGCATACGTATCGTTTATAAAAGTCACTTTGCTACCAAATCAAGTAAAAGAAATCGCTCCGTTTCCTACGTACGCATACTGCACGGAAGATATACATCTCCTCCTCTGTCTCAAAACATGTTTTCAAAGTTCGAAATCGAGGTAGGATAAATGTAAACTTTTTTCAGATCACTTCCCACTGAATACGCGAGCGTCGGATCTCTCTTATATTCATGTGGGTTGCTTCGCGTGCAATTTGGATGACATGGCGGTGCATGGAAGCAATAATAGCTTCCTGCGATGGGCAGCAACGTACGCGTCGGATCGCGATCACGTTCGGGAGCGATTATCAGGCCGCATCGTCGACTCGCGAACACGTAGCACACGTTGGTCACTCACAAAGTGGGTCAACGTGGAATTTTGATTGGCTCTTTAAAGCGCAACAATACTGGACGCAAGTTCACGCGTTCGTCCGCGAGGCCACCGTGCACGGGATCTCGCACATGTGCAACGACGGCTTTTATGGGAGCGAGATTGACGTCAATGTGGCGACGGCAATAAAAAGAAGTCAGCGGGCAAAAACGGATCTCGCAAATATACGAGAGCGCGAAGAAAGGCGTCAGTAGCCGCGAGGGAGAACGATCGCATCGGATTTCTTTTTTCTTTTCGCCTCCATGTTTCGAGAAGCCATCAACCCTTATCCGGGGCTTTACCGGATATGGATGTTTTTGTCCTCGCGTGTAAAATGCAAAGACGTTCGTTCCTTCGTACATTAAAAATATCGTTCCGCATTAATTTTAATAAAACCTACTGTTTCTTTATGAGAAATATTTATTACGAAAACAAATATAATATTATCAGTTAGTGCAAAAAACTTGAACGTCACGTTATAAAAAAAATCGTTGACGAATACGCACAAAATGTTTAATGTTATAAATGTTATAAATATGCAACAAATATACATATGAATCACATACTTTGAGAATCGTATCTCTTAGGTAATTCGAATCCCAATGGCGAGATAAATAACTGCTACACACGTAGAAGCGTCTGATACAAATGTATCGCGAAAATCTTACAAATATTTATCGTGAAAATATTTGAGCGCGATCGAATGAACTGTAATAACAGCTCGTGAGTCCCGATACAGCAACAACGAATCATTCCGACCGACCGGGTGTGACGTGCGTTTGATAGCCACGTCAAGCTCGCTCCGCTACACGCCGCACGTGTACGATATCTGTCCGCCGTAAAATCGCGCGAGAAAGAGGAGGACGTTACGCGAATGTTACGGGCGTGAAATTTTTCCACGTCGAACAAAGTGATCCGCATAAACCGAGCTGTCGTGGCAGAACCGCGGCTTCGCGCTGCGCATTTTCCACGTGTTTCCACGACGACGCGGGTGCAAATTTGTTCGGACAATTCGGCCAGCCGGTTATATTCCGCGTATTCGTAGCCACATATGCTTGCACACAGGAGATATCAAATTCCCTCCCGTTCCTCTCCTTCTTCTTCCCTACCTCCTGCTAGTCCTTGCACGAAGAACCATGTATCCCAGTTAATACGGCCACTTGGCCCTGTGATTAAATTCAAATAAACTCCGACCGCGCCGTCGCGCCCGACCCGCTCCTCGCGCGCGTGAGTAATGGATATTTAATATTTGAGTAATGCGGACTAATACCACGATGATGACTGGTTGCACGCGCGGTTTTGTACAAGCCAGCGTGACGCGCCGAACGCAAACGCACGCTAATGAGATTCGCGTTAAACTGCGAATGAAACTTGCGTCGCGTTTATTTGGATTCATCGGTTTCAATCGGGCGAAATGCAAAGTTCTTCAACGCTTTGAACGAATTCTCGGATACTCCTTGCTACATTCTACCAAGTCTCTTCCAATATATTTATAATAAAATCATAAAATGTAAGGGCCTAAGCAGAATGGCTGACTTATTATATCAAAACATGTTTTATGATTTAAGTCTTTGTTTTAAAGTAACGCACAATACTGTTTTACGTCTAAAGTCTTAGATACAGAGCGCAACGTCAAGACTTTAGACATAAGACAGTATTGTGCGTTATTTTAAAACAAAGACATAAATCATAAAACATGTCTCGAAATGATAAGTCAGCCATTCTGTTTAGGCCCTAAACCAGGATGAGAATCACATTCATACGTTTGCACAATTTTATCGATTCCTTTATCGATTCCAAGCTTTCAGCCAAAAAAGAAAATTTCAATATCGAGTTAAAAAGATGTAGCGAGATGTGAGTTAAGCGAGCTTTTGAAAGAGTTTGAGCAAATTTCCGGAAAAAAATTGCGTGTAAAATTGCAATTTACAAGGATCCGATTGCGTTTTCCAAGGTGCATAAGAGTTCTAGGTATATCATGAGATTCATAAGAAGTTAATGCGCTGTTGTTGTCACGATTATGAATATCATTATAGTCTAGCCTGTCTCATCTCCATTATTATTCCGCGCAGAATTTTACACGCTTTCGAATTTTCCTGCCTGACGTTCGTAAGTTATGAAACGCGCGCGTCGCTGTGCATCCTATGACAGGGATGCACTCGGAAAGAAATGAGTTTTATGCTCCTCTCTCTCTCTCTTTCTACCCTCCATTTTCGCGGCGCTCACGACAATTGCCACTGGTATGCGAAACGGAACGGCGTAAAGTCGAACGACTAACTCACTCGTCCCGATATAATTGGACTATGTATCTTCGGCTATCACAATTACGGCGCGATGGATTTAAGCCTATCGGATAACTCGTTACGCCAGCCGGTCGATTTGTCATTAATTTCCTGTCGGACAAGTGGCTGTGCGTACGCGATACCGGGAAATCGGATCCGGTTATGCAGCATTGCATAGCGAATCGCCGTGCGCCGCGTGAATCTCGACAACTCGACGTGAATCATCCCTATTGCTACTCGCAAGACAGCGTTTCTCGAAGCAGCATCGACATTGGCCGCGCGCACGCTGATACACGCGATAAGACGCAGAAATTTACGATGATTGCAATTTTTACGTTGCCATTGTTTGCTATCGTTCGATCGGTAAATGTACTGCCTGGAGTTGCTAGAATTGTTGCTGCACATTCCCAGATGTTATAACGTAATGTTTACCCAACAACGTAGTAGCAGTTTATGATTTTTTAAATTATACATTATAATTTATTTTCGCTATTGATCAAAGAATTCAGAGTGAAATTTGTAATAATGAATGGCAAGTAAAAAAAAGGCTTTGAGAGTTCAACGCGGTTGACGGTGCGTAAATTAACGTTACATTGCTCTTTAATAATTCATAGGATGCAAAATCATATATCGGACGTTTGGCTCCTTTCAGCCATCTTCAGCAATATGGTAAAAAATTTGAAATAGATTAAGCATGGACGATTACTTTTCATCATCTACATATTTCTTATTCAGTCTTACTTGAAAATAAATAATTTCTTCAAATTGTACATATGCACGGAAAAAATTGCTATGGATGTTACAACAATATTTTCTATGTTTGGGAAAGAAATGTATGTGAATTCAAATTACATTGATATTACAT
>VBVR01003119.1:0-18989 GCA_011638315.1 Tetramorium parvispinum | reverse complement strand
ATATATATATATATATATATATATATATGTATATGTGTAATATATGTAATAAATAAATATATATATATGTAATATAATATATTAAACTCTCTAGTAAATTTATATAAACATTGTGAAACAATAAGTAATCCGAATTATATAATTATTTTAATTAAATCTTTCTGAACGAAGAACAATATATCGAAAGTCCTAAATTTGCGAGAGATTAGTCAAGTCACCAACTTTAAGCAATTAATTAAATTTCTGCTTCAAGTTAAATGTCAACAGTCGTCAGTACTTTTAGCTTTGATAGCTTATTAAAATGCAATAAATTCAATGTTTCCAAGGAAGTTTTACGGCCAGAACTTTGATGAAAATAAATGTGCTTTTTGATAAATTAAAAGCTATTTAGAGTCGACGGAGGAACGTAAATCCGGCAGAAAGTAATTACTTGCATTTTATTCGAGCAATTTTCTCATTCGGCCAAGTTATTTCTAATTTAACTAAACTTGGAATGTGCAGAGCATATTCTGTGTATGAAACATTGGATGCATAAAATATTATATGCTAAGATTTCGAGTTTTATTTTTCATTTCTAATGTAATAAAGTGTGTTACCTTAGAAATGGATTTTTTTCAGTACATATACATATTAAATGTACTTAAAATAACATATTAATATTCTTTAATACTCTAATTAAGGAAATTTTATGATAATTTGATTAATTTAAATTTTGCATATCTTACAATTTATTACCACAAACAATACATAATTCTTGTAATATAAATTACCCACGTAATATACACGAACAAATAGCAGAGTAATTAATAAAACATACTATGTTATTATAGTGGCATCATTACGGCGTTTATACTGACCGACTTTGTAACGTTAATATTTCTAAATGCTTCCTGAGCGAGGTAATTAATTTATATCTTGAGCTTTAGTACACTTCCTAATTAAACTCTATTTACATTATTCCTTATTCTAAGTAATGCTTCACGTGACCATTCAACCGTAATTTTATTCGATTAATTCAAAGCTTGATTAATTTTTATACAACTTATAGCTCCAAATATAATAGAGTTGAATCTGTACTTTATATATGTATACATATTTTTCTAGTGTCTAGCTTTCATATTGGTTTTGCAGCGATATTTATCGAATTATTGTGTCAAAATTTAAATCTGACAGCTATCATTGATATTTAACATAATTTAATAGACCTCCATTAATTATTAGATGCGTCTAAATTAAAATTAAGATTAAAATAAAAAAAGACTGACTTTAACATGTAATATGGGTCACTAGCTAATATTATTTTTAGTTACTTTGATATTACAGTTTAAAATGTGAAATATCATATAACAGAGTTGATCCATTATTATATGGATTAATAATATTCATGCATAATTCTCGATCAACGCTATAAACAAATAATGCTGTAATAAACATATATCGTCGATTATTATCATCCTTACATTATTTAATAGTTTTTCTTTACGTTCGATTGCTCTTGAAATTATATGAATATTCATATAAGTTTACCGTATCCGTACGCGTTATTTACATTACGAACGGAATATCGGAGTTACACGCGATGTGTATAATCCAGATTTAATATCACTTGACGCATTCAATGCAGTCAACGAGAATTATGATCAATATTGGCCTGTATATGCGATAAAAGTTACTATGTACCCCTGGCTGTATTTATGTTAATACGCGTACAAGGCATCGATATACGTTACGCTCAATACAATGGTCGTGTTATAACAAACCACCGAATATCCGCGAACGCGGCCGGAATCAACTTCCGACCGCGGATCGGAGCAAATCGTAATGCGATCGTTTGTTATTGGGCGCGAAAGCTGACAAAAATAATATTTTTAGCATTTCGAACATCGAGTAAATATTACACGCATAAATATTCATTCATATATTTACGGAACAACGATTAAAAAAGCTTCATTAGAATTTCAAATTGCGGATATATGTATGTATATACACGCTCACCTCGAATGTCGCAACGCTTGCAAAAAATAAAATATATTAAATATTAAATGCTGTATGTAACACGTAACAATGTATTTTCCAATGTTCTTTTTCGATATTAATATCGTACAATGTAATTATTGGGGAAAAAGTCAAAGATTTTGAAGCAGATTGTGCAAGTGAAAGACATCTCGAACGAAAATTGAACGATAAAGTTAAGGAAAAAAAAATTATGCAAAACGCTACAGAAAGTTTAAAGTAACGTGCGCCTCTTTCCGTCTTTGCCAAGAGTTAAAGTAAACTAAATGAAAATATTCGGGTTACGTTTCAAACTTCAATTTATCATTATTTTTAAAATAAACGACTCAAAAATCGAGATATCTGAGAATGCGAGCGCGAAAAGCTTCTAACACGGATTTGGCGAAAAGCTACGTCAAAACTGGAGCATGACCCGAATGGTAGCGACCCGACGATTGGTGATCCACAATGCAACGGGTGGTTCGGTAATCGCGACACGATGGAACGACGCGATGGGACCGATTGGCTTCGCAATACAGAAGGTCGATGTTCAATTATTCGATACCTGTATCGCATCACCTCTCTCATACTCTCTTCGCCTCTACGGCATCGGGTAATTTTCTTTCGAGTGGATCTCGTGTGACGATGGTGGATCGAGGGGTGGAGAAGAGAGAACGGAAAATGCGAGTACGCGGCAACGCTTCTCGAATGGCAAAATTTCAGCCGCGAGAGCGTTCGTATTCGATCCTATTTGCTCGCGATATCGAGAGAGAGAGAGAAATGGAGAGAATACATGAAATTTTCTCCAAAAGAGTATTGTCGATCAAACCGGCTGTACGGAGATCGCGTGCAAAATCATTTTCCTGTCGCATAGAAATTCATACCCCAATATTTTATAAACGTCCGTGCAAGCATCGTAAGCAGGATCGTTCGGAAATATAAGACAACCCGGAAGTCGGGGAATTTCTCGTAAAAAAAGCCAAGAGTGACAATACTTCCTCGATATTAAATATTTTATATTCTTATTTTCGAGTAAAAAGAATGTAGATTTTAATATACAATTGAAAATTCTAGCATAATATATTAAATCTTTTCACATTATTTCAACTTTTTATAAATAGATTCAATAGAACGTATGATGTAATGAGCTTAGACTAAAATAAATTTTCTATTAAACATTATTATTTTATTTTAACCGTATAACGCGAACCGAATATTTTGTTTCGTTTAGAGGAATAGTTTACGATACAGAATAATTTCTAGGAGAATAGTTTGCTCGATATACACAAAATGCTAACCGCGGCTGATGAAATTATAGTTACTTACTTTACTGCTTTCTGCTTCTCCTAAAAGCTTGTTGGTCAAAGTTTTCCGAGACGTGAATTTATATTTTTGCTGAGAATTGAGCTATTTAAAATTCAGAAATTATCTTTCTCCAAGCGTAAGTCAGCTTTTATTTATTCCAACTTTCATGAACGCTTTCTAAAAGCGGCATTTTTTTGCTTCCTTAGCACAAGAATTATAAATCCCGTATTGAGATAGAGAGAAAGAGAGGCAGTTCTATTGCGCAACTCGCGGATTGTTCCCTCCGGTCCACGGGGTGTCTCATAAAGACGGTCTAACGTCGGGAATACGAGTACGGCCTCGATATAATGGTCGCTGTTAACAACGCGATAACGTGTAATCGACGTTTCTGACAATGATGTCAAAATAGAGCGCGTAGCAAGTGCTCGGGTATCCGAGATAGACGACGGCAAAGCGGCTCGGCGAAGTGTCGTGAATTTACGCCGCGCCGCGCCGCGCCGCGCCATGCGCACCGAGACTAGGTAATAAACAATAATTCCGTTTCGTAAATGACGTATCGTGATAATAAGCGCCGACCGGTTGACCGAATGCACTCGCGGTTATGAATCGCCACTGTGAATCATAAGCGAGAGATATTTCTGCTATTTCATGTAACTGCTCGCGTATAATGAAAACGCGATGTAAAATATTTATCACGCGCGACGCATTCACCGAGGAAGGACGTTCGCGGTTATTTTTTCACACCGCGAAAAACATTACGATATAATTGCACGACGTGCAATTTTTTTTCGGTTCTGGATGTTATATGAAAATTAGTACACCGGCGCTTCTCGTTTGTCCGCCGTTTGTTTTTCGTGTATGTCGCTTTTATTGACCAACAACAAATCTTCCACAGAGTGCTCGTAACGCATGCAACGTACCATTTCGACGAAATTATTGGATTGATCAGCTAATATTCGAATTTTGACATGGTGACAAACAGCCGACTCGATAAACGCTGCGCGAACTAGCATTAAGAGACGTATCGAGCTCACAAATTATTGCGACGCATCAAATCCATTTAACTTGTTAATCTGAACGAAATAAATCGTGACGTGTTCGATACTTCAGTT
This sequence comes from Tetramorium parvispinum, assembly GCA_011638315.1. Classification (NCBI taxonomy): domain Eukaryota; kingdom Metazoa; phylum Arthropoda; class Insecta; order Hymenoptera; family Formicidae; genus Tetramorium; species Tetramorium parvispinum. Next base: position 14,580 of record VBVR01003119.1, on the reverse strand, counting down.
GCAAATGTAAGCGACCGATCAGCGTATTTTTGTTTAATCACTATATAATGAAAATGAATGGAACGCGTGCGTAAGCATATGGAAAATAATACGGATGTTCGTTGTTATTTATACATAAAACATAAATCTATAAAATAAAAAGTGGCTGTGCAGAATATAGAAAATATCAAGATATAAAGACCGATATAAACTATCTTTTTTCCAGTACATGTTTTCTTTTCATTTATTATAAAATCTTATTATTAATTTGTAAAAATGCGAACTGTATGAGTTTTATATTTTATTCTGAACTCATATTGCAACAAATATGCAACATTAACAGTTTTTGTTTAATATTCATTCATTATCATATCCAAGAATTATATCAAATAAGAAATATAACTTTTCGGTTTCAGCAATTTGATGAAATACTTATTGGTTCCCGCAAAACGATTCTTGAGATGTTAAAAGTAAGATTCGATGTTATTTTTACTTTTTTGTAACTTTAAATTTGATATCTTTTGATTTTAAAATTTTATTGTGCAAAATTTATTGTTTTGTGGAATAAAGATATATTTTACGAGTATTTCTCTAATTACGGGATGCATTTTGTATTGTTTATGCTTATGATACCTGAATACGTAATAAGAGTTTCTATTGTATCAAAATTTTTGCCTCACTTCATTTCAATAGAAATATTTTGTTCCATTTCGAGCGCATTATAAAGTAGGAAGCTGCTTAAGTGGTCGGATTTTAAATTATAGAAAGCGAAGAGAGAATGTATTGTTATTTTATGAAAATATTTTCCGTATTGCAAAATGTTACATATTTGACATGCCATCTTTAATGACAATTTTAATAACAATTCCGTTCGAATACCTATATCTCATTACAATCCTTTTCGCTCCAATTATTTAAAAAAAAATAATACAGCATTAGATGATGTATCATTTGATGTAGTTTTATGAACGTTTTATTATTAATTTTTCCAATCTATATTACATGTGTATGTATTATTATTGACTCGTATTAATTTCGTATTCACATTGTATTGAGAATCGTTGCTAATTCCACGTCTATAAGGCACGGTTATATTAGCGAATATTCAATAATCCGTGATACTATGTGAATTTCTATGCGAATCACATTATTATTTGTTAATCGTGCTATTCAAACGTTACGGCCATGCATACTGCGCCGCTAACAATCTGAATTTGACGCAACCACATTTGCATGTTGCAAACATTATGCTAACTATCCGTTACGTGCGAGCGTCGTTACTCCCTGCTCACGTATTAAGTCGAGAATTCAAATTCCCAACTCGAGTACCGGACTTTATTACGATGCTAATTCTCTTTCATATTGTTTACAAGATCACGTTACCAGTGCCGGCATAAATCTTCGACTTTAACTTAAAGAAAAACAGGGAAAGAATTCGTTCGCATTAACATATACTTCCAGAGATACCATAATAGCCACTATGTTGCCCTTACTTTATTTCCATCCCCGTTCGCCACTTTTCTTTTTCCACACTACAGGAGGCCTCATTTTTCTCTCGTTATATGCCGGAATGGAGAGCAAGAGATCGTGAGACAACCGCAGAAGGCGACTTACCCGCCATTCGTAATACTGCATACTCTGACTTTTGTTAACAATAATGAGAGAACCATTCATAAAATCGGGAGGGCGTAGTCTATCGCAGATGCATAAGTGATATCTCTGGCTTATCGTTACGAGAACACATGCTGCGACCAGCGCATTTACCGGAGAAAAGCATTCTGACCTCGGTATTTGCAATCTTAGCATCGCGATAAATTGCACTCGAGACTTAAGCGCGAGGTAAATACGCGGTAAAACGCGATGAGAAGTTTACAAGACCGGCATCATCCTACGAAATTTTCTCCGCGCGGAAATACCTTCAAGTACATGTACATGCAGGCAAGGTAAATTTCTCACCTAAATTTACAAAGCTTTTTCAAAAATCCTAAAATTTAATTAATTAATTAATTAATTAAGTATTTTATGATTTCAATAAGATGTATGATCGATTTTGCTTTATTGCAAATCTGTGAAGAAAACAGAAAGAGTAAAGATTACATTTTTTCCGTTTGGCTGAAGTCAAGCTTGGATTTTCAGTTTGCATAATGAACAATAAATGTCAAACGCAGATTTGCTCGTTGAAATAATGACATTATTTGAATTGCATTTTTATGTAATGGTCGCTAAATATTACATGGAGCTTTGATCGTGAAAATAGAGACGTCGTCCGAAAAAAAGTCATTACAAGTATTTATCTGTAAAAGAAAGGAGAGATGTGGCAACTACTTTGAAGCGTCACAAAGTTTTCGATATTGATCAGGCAAAGTAGTTTCATTATTTGCATTTAGCCTCCTCTTTCTCCTCCCTTCCACAGGTACGCGAGTGCGATAATAATCCTTCCGGTGTTTTCGCAGGAATGAATTATCTCGCTAGGGTGAGATATGGGGGGATCGGATCGAGCCACCAAGTCACACTGGGCTTAACGGACTAACAAGCCACTTTAATATAGAAATGCCGCAGCACGCTACTAACGAGCCCCCGGGGCATCGTCCATACGAAACGAAGCAATAAACGTTTCCAATTGTTATAGGGACAAGAGTTGAATTCCGTGGGGAGAACGCAGTTTCCTCGACTTTGGTCATATGATTATTTACGATAAGTATTTCATTTCGGAATTCGGAAGTTTTGATTTTATCTCAAAATAATTTTTCTCCTTCAGAGAGATTAATAAAATAAAAGCACATATAAATAAGCGAATACAGAAGTAAAAAATCAAGTAAAAATAGAAATATTTCTACAAAGTGTATAAATAAAATTTTCAAATATTATTTTTATGTTATTCTTTTACAATACATACATACAAGAAGTATTAATATTATAAATATCTAGATTGAAAAAAGTCTCTGGTGTCATTGAACTCGACAAAATGACTCGACAAAAATTACAGATACCGAAGATTGAGCGTAGAAAAATTTCAGAACGAAACATGCCTCCAACGATATTGACCGTGCATCGATGTCATTGAAATGTCCACCCGTTGCTCGCAGCCGACGCGCTAGGTATCGTAAATTTTAATGCAGGGCATCGACGCAACTTTTACTGTCGTATGAAAAACAGCGAGTTTACCGCGCAACAGGCGGCGAAAGATAAGTCGTAACGTTGCCATTGAATAATGCTCGTTGCACGAATTTGGCTCGGATCTAAATCATCCGGCGCGGAGTCCGAGGCAGATTGTAAATCTTACGGCGTTACCGTGACCAGATTTATCGTAACCCCTGTAATCCTCTTGGTTCTCGGCGCATTTGTTGCAACCCCGGTATTATTAGCCGTGACGTTTTCCGCGGAGATAACATAATTCGCCGAGGCTGAGACGAAACGCTGGACGAGGGACACGGGCGGGCGTTCTTCCGCAGTGAGCGTTCTTTGACATCGATTCAAACATAAATTATTCGAAAAGAAGACTTAGGTTTATCTAAAAATCGCTATCGTTTCTTTTATTAGTGCGAGTGAAAAACAAACGTACGCTAATATAAAAATTGTGTACAGAGACGGTATTATTTCGCCAATTTCTCTTACACAAATTCCCTTTATTTTAACAAGATTCTAACTTAAGATGATTCGACAAAGAGAAATGTAATTTTATATCGCGTTTGAATTGGTGACAGATTCCTCCTTTCTCTAGAAACACTTCGACTTTAAGGAAGTTTCAACTATATCATCTTCATTACAGATGATATTGTAGTGAAGACACGACGTTTACATGAGCAAACGTCGTGTTTTGAGTGATCATGCGAAGGGTCTTGGATGAACACACAGAACGTCTTGCGTGTACGCTCTTATCAATAAGCTGCAACTAATCGGATGAAGTCCGAGTCGGTACAAAGATGCCATTTTGAACGTAGTGGATTCAGCTCCGGATCCAGAACTTGCCTGCGTCTCTCTCTTAGGATCCTGAATACGAGTCATAACACGGTTCGTTAGCCTAAATAAATATGGAGTACGTAATTTGGAAGACGATTTCCGCGCGAAATTTATGCACGCGGTCAGTTATGCTTGGTTTAGTTCCACTGCGGAATAAGTACAAGCCCTGTTTAGCATTAAATGTCGTACTGTCCAACTTGGCCAAGTGTAGAAATAGCAATAATGTAATTTAATACGAGATAAAATCGCGCGTAAATTGAAACGGTAAAATTGCGCCAATCTTCCCGCTCTTGTAAACGCGTTGGCAATCTGCGCGGGTATTTCCGAGCTGGCACTAATCGGAGAACGAGAAAGAGGGAGAAAAGAAGTAATTTTGTCATGAAAATTAGATTATTTCCTGCGCATAATATCAGAATTTTCGCGAAATTGAGACTGAACGGCAGAAAATTGCGTCCATTTTAAAATTCGATACACTGACTATTATTGTTAATGTACAACAGTAAGGCTTATGATAAAGTCGTCGAGCGATACTAAAATATAAAATTTAAATGAAAATTTCAGAATAAAGGGATGGTCCGTTGGATAGTTAAGCTTCCTTTGTTGTAATGTTAGGCAAACGTGTCGAGACCGGGAAGAAACGAAGGTCCGACGAAATTCCATAGGAATCTGTTCAATTGTTAGAGGATTCTTAGTTTCGCACCATCCAAAGCGAGTTCGACACTTAGCACGAACAGAGTACGTGTGCAATCTGCTTGCGATTCCAGAAATTCCACGCGTGCCGAGGGGACTCCGAGGTCATGACAAAGGACCATTTATGCGAGGATGAGCTGGGTTCGATGAACATCCTGTCCTTTTCGTCCCCTTATTCTCGCATCGCTTGCTCCGAAGATTTGGAAATAGTTAATTCGAGTTCTCAGCTCTTGTGCCGAGTAATAGACCAGAGAGACAAACGATAGATTGAAATAAAAGACAAGGGAAAGTGAAGAAGAGAAAGTTTATTTAAGAAAGGGACAAAAACGGAGCAACGGCGAGTAACCCCGAAATGAGAGCAAGAAAGAAAAACAAATAAAGTACGACGTAAGGAAAACAAAAAAGAAAATTAGAAAAGAGATGGATCGCGATGAAGGAAAACGGCGAATTGAGGTAAAAGGTGAAAGGAAGAAACGAATGTGTAATATAGTTAATGAGAAGCTACGAAAATGTAAAAAGAGAAAGTAGGTAAATGAGAAACTGAGAGAGGCAAGGAAGCAGGGAGTGGTAGAAATGCGAGGTCGAGTGGATACTCTTGCGTCGAAGGCGGAGCGACAAGAACGACAACACGATAGGGATGGGAAACGTAACGGGGCGTGTGTTGGCGGAGTACCGGGCGCGAAATCACAAGTTGCCAAGAGGCATGTAATGTCGACGGATTTGCAATTCCATTACCGACTGCCGTCGTATGGGTAAAGGGTGAAAAGGACGGGGCGAGAATGCTCTCGTCTCGGTTCGCGCTACCTACGGTTGTTCCCGACGGCGACTCCATTCCAGTGCCCTTACCGCCGATCTGCCGTCGTGCATTACGCGCGCTATATTGACCAAATCGAGCGGTCGCGGAATTTTCTTTTGTCGGTGAGTATTACAGCTTCTTGAACAATGAAAAGAATCACAGCACGAGAATACGTCTGAACGCGTGAGAACGGCGCGACGTCGTAAACGACGTTATTGGATTACTAAGCTTTAACAACTGTTCGGACAAAGAAAATACGCGATCTAAATTCTTGTGCCATTGCTGGCCTCGCGGCCTCGTATTGGCAGTTGTAGCGATTGACAAAGTTGCTGAAAGTATCGAAATTCGTTAATGAATACAACTTGATTAAACCAAATGATTGCCAACGAAAAAAGAAACATGTGTTTGCATAAAAATAGGTCAAAAAGCAGACAATGGTTTTTTTGCTTAAAAATTCGGCTATTAAAACGTAATATTTTTTATTTTTTAAATTAAATAATTGATAAAAATCTTATGTCAGATTTTACATTATCAAACTTAGTTAATAACATAATTGTTATAATATATAAAAAAATTCTAAAAAAACTCAAAATAATTAAAATTATTTAAAAAGTTATGTGCAAACATCATTTCAAATTTTATTTTCTTACACTTGATACTTTTATTCCCGATAGCTGCTCGTCTATATACGACAAAAGCTTGTTATAGATCACTTAAGTTGAAAAAAAGACTAAAAGTATGTCATACAGATTTAAAAATTTCTTTTACACGAAGTAAGCACTTCGAAAAACTTTTAGATTACATTGCTGAGTTAATTTTAAACGAGGAATCATCCTCTTCTCGTATCACGAATTACATTTCACCCTGCATTTTAACGTACTCTGCCACACAATCCACAGCAGCTGCACCATGTCTTTCTCGCAGGCGGATCTCTTCAAACACATTTCTCTCGCAATCTCGTCGCCATTTCCGGGCTTTACGTGCCCTAGCGCTTATGTGCGCGACAATGAATCTGTATTAAAGCGGAGCGAGAATTAGCGATTCGAATTAGTGATTCTCAGACAAGATAGGTTCGCGAGGTAGGTATCAACGCGCACAAACAGAAGCAAAGTTCCTGTGCATCTTCAATTTAATTACTTCTTAAGGATTAAATTTTAGTAGCACGTTGGACACGAGCTTTTATTATTAAAGCTCTGAAATGTAAAAAATATGTGAATCGAGGAGAAAATAGACGCGTAATTCATTTATTCTTCAACTCTCGAAGAGAGTTAGATTGATAAAACCGACGTATTAGGTAAAAGTACAACTCTGTTGTCTTTCACTGAAAAGAAAAAATATATTTTATCGTCGATTATTGCCGTCGTGACAGCTCTGTTTGTAGAATGCAAAGTGTAGCGGCGGCAGTATCGCTACAAAGCTATCGTCATTTCAAGATTCCTAAATTGGATTGGTATATATCACTATTCGACAATAAATGGAATAAGGGCACATGCAGTCGTGTTAGATTTTAATGGGAGTGAGAGAGACGGAGGGTTAATTTAACCCCCATGAGAAGAGGGAGGTAGTGGCCGGCGAGACGCTGACATGTGCGGAGGTGTGCGAAGTCAGGGGTAAGCACCGGTGTAACGGATGTATGCTAATGGAGATCTCGGGAGATGTCTAACATCCACCGGCCTGAATTGCCTATATGTAAACGACTACGTTTCCATGTTTATGGATCTTGGCCAAATATACGTTTAATAAACGGTGAAACTTAACCGGGTATCGAATCGCTGGAACTGGAAATTTATTATTCTGCGCATGCATAAGCCGGTATTAAAGCGGTGATAAGTTTGGGATATAGAGATGATTCGGTTATCGAGTGAGTGCATTATTTTGAATAGATCGTGGCGTAATCTACAACGAAAGATATCTCCAAAATTGTCAAGGAAAAAAAAACACGATGCTGAAGATTAATCAAACTTTTGCAAAGTGCTTGTGTTCAAGATTATTCTAGAAAAAAAAATCAATTTCAAAATTATCCATTGAAAATAAGAGGTCAACAATTCTAAAAGAATATCTTTATACCAAGAATCGTGTACGAAACATATAGTAGAAAAGTATGACGGTAAATGTTTATATAGATGCACACATGTGCATTGGCATATGGCGAAGGTGTAGAAAGCCGAGCAGAGCTCGTTAAAAATCGCTGATCCATGTAACTACTGTGATACTACGTGCTGAAAATGTCGCAGCTTCTAAAAATCCGAGTGTATGTGCATCGAATTTTTGAAGACTCCGAATGACTGCAATAATTCAGGATATTGCAGTCATATACGTGCAAGTTCAAAAATAGGAGCAAAATAACAATACAAAATAGAAATTAATAAGATTATAATTAAGGCTATTATATAGAACTGATAATGATATTTTCATGGAATACGAATATATTTATATACATATAATAAATAATATTTCGTTCGAAAGGACACATTTCTTTATACATATAAAAAAATTTATAAAAAATTTATCAAGATAAATAACATTCTTTATGTTACTGATGTTGTAAATGCAATTTTCTCCTATTTATCAATGTCTATTAATGACGGTTGTTAAGTTATTTTTATTTCCAATGGTATATTAAAAATTAATAAAATGTCGATTTAATATTCATTAAAGAAGATTTATGAAAGATTTTTCTTGATGGTCTTATTTCTTTGGCACATAGCCATTTTCAACGAGCTTTCTTCAAGACGGATAACATCCGTTCAACTTCTTTCCGCCGATACCCGTCGACAATTATTGAATCGCTCTATTTGTGATAAATCGTTAACAATTAATAGATCATCAATCTATCGTTCCTAAACGAGGGTTTCCAGAAGGCTTGTTAAGATCAAACGTGGCACATAAACGCAATGTAGTAACTTAGAATGCAACTGGGACAACTTCTTATATAAAATCGATTGTCTCCTACAGCTTCTCAACACCGCATGAAATATACTTGTTGTATCATATGTTATTAATTATTATCAAATTATTATTATTTTTACAAACCAAAATATTAAACGTAAACTCGTCCCTTTTAAAAATTTGGTATTAAATTCAATCTCAATTGCCTTGTATTATACGGACATACATATACATACGTGCATATATATACCATATATAGCTAACAAACGAACTTAATACAGAAATCACATTACAAATTACTTTTCCTATATTTAAATATATATTGTCGTTGCTACTCAAACTAAATATTGCAAATTATCAATTTAAAACGCAAATCGAGACTTTTGTCATTTACAGCCGCGAACATTGTTCGAGAATCGATATTATATTCCGTTACCGCTATAAAATAATTACATTCGGAACAAGGGACGAGATGAGAGTACTAGATTATTAACAATTTAACACGAGTAGTTGCCGTTAAAACCACCGGGCGGGACGTCCATAAAATCCTAAACCGAGCCCTCGAATGTAATCGCGCTTTTAATAAGGTACTCTCGCTATTTTTAAACGTTTGCGCGTATTAGCATACCCCACCGCATTTGCATCGCATTTGCATTTTATCCGTGCCGCGGCAAGAATCACGATTACGTACTGACTTACAAAGTTATTACTGCATTTCAAAATGTGGATGTACAATGATACTTCTAGGACGACTATTAATATGAAGTACCTATTCTTAATCTCTCTTTAACTTGTGCTTAAAACAATAAAATATCAATCACGTACGGAAACATCCATCAATGATTTTCAATTCATTAATAGAAATAAATTAATAAAATATTTATTATTTACTATATATGTACATTATTATGTAACAATATCGACGCTTTCTAAAATTTGACACAGAGTTGATTGTTAGAAACTACAATACGTGTTATATATGTATGGCAAGCATTGCCATATAACACGTACCCCAATTATTAAATTTCAAAATATTCGACCATTATTTCGAATATATATCAAAAATATTATATGAAATACAAAGTTATTCATATGTATTACTTTTACATAGCATCATTTTCAGAATTGTTCTAAAGTGCAAAATTTAATGTAAAACCCATAAGAAAGTGCAGGTTAAAACGAGAAGTATGTATAAAAAGTTAAATCATTTTTATCATATTTTCCATCATAATTAGTTGTTCATTATTTTTCATATAATGAAAAGGATTGCAGCTCTTTCCGAATACATTCTCTCTCTTAAAGTAACAAATAAAATGTGATTTTTATTTATTATTGAAGAAATCACTCGTCAGTAGTGTTTGTAAATTAAAACGCGATGGCACTACTTTATCGAAAATCTATATAACAATTGAAAAAGAATTCGTATTCACGTTTCGCAATTTACACAAAATTGAACAAACGCTAAAGGACAAAATGCGAAATAACTAATTCCAGTCTAATACAACCTGGGAAATGAACCATTATTAATTTATGGTGAATGCAATATTTAGCATTCGAGGTATTGAGATGATCCTGTCAAAGATTCAGTCTCCAATCAGTGGGCAAATCACACGGAATAAAGTCATGCGGGAATGAAAATTTGACGGCAGTGTGAAATTACATCGCAATGCAAGATGGTGAAGGTAATTCGTGAAAATTGTCGCGCAGTCAAATTTCTATGTAATAAATTTATGTACAAGCTCATATTATAGATTAAATCGCTCTTAATATATTTTTTACTAATTTAACTGTATTAATTTCTAGTAATAGTAAAAATGTAGAAATATTTATATGTATTGTATATAACATACTTTTCAGATTATCTATACACATGTATCTATATCACAGAAAGAAGTAAGGAAATAAATCTAATCGAACAAAAATGTGACCGTTAAAAATTATTTTCCGTTCTTGTTACAATGAAAAATATGATAACGGAAAATGTTATAAAACGTGCACAAAAGGTATTATGGCAGCAACGCGACTCGGGTAGATATCGATTGAATCTTCAGGCTGTTCTCCACCCCTCCCAGAAAAAGGTAACTCGCGACATTATTATCCGTTATTATGAGTCTTTTGCATCCTTGTAAATGCCGACACGGTTTTGGACCACGGTTCGACATTCGCCATACAGCCGTCAAAAAATTCAATGAAGCAAAATTCGGCTAATGGATTCGATGTTGGTTGACCCGAGGATTCGAGTGCATCCGAAGAGATGCGCGCGGATTCGCGCGTCAAAGGATCACGGATGTGATTACATGAAGGGCGTGGAAAAGAGGGGGAGTGTGAGAGAGAGAGAGAGAGAGAGAGCGCGAATGCGCGATGGTGAATGAGGAAAAGGGAGAAGGGATGGTAGCAAAACGGGTAGAGGTTCCCGTTCCCGGTCGCCTATAGCTGCTGGAAAGGTCGACCCGGCAGAGTTCGTGCTTGGGAAGGGCTGGCTGGTCGGTCAGGACGAGTGCATGCGCCGACTTTATGATGTTTTTTGATGCGACAGCACGGTCGGCGCGTTACAGGAAGAGATGGAGCGGAAATGAACTCGAGAGTGCAAGCTTCCTATCCGCTTTTCAGACTACGGTTATGGAACGGACACAGAAACGTCCCGCGCGTGTTCTGTAACAGCACCCGGGAGGTACGCATAACATTTTCGTAGAATATCGCTGCGTTATGAATCGGCCGAGTTCATCTTGTCTCGCTGATCGCCGTTGGCAGTCGTGCTTACACGACCTGCTACCTCTTTGTAAGTAAATAAGACAGAATTATGTCGCTGTACGCAAAAGTTTTGATAAGCTTAAGCATGACATCATATATTATCATTTGATAATTACGTAAGCTTTTATTTAAGGAAATAAGTAAAATACTTTGCCGAAAAAAATCTAAACTTATTTAAAAAAAATATATATATATAAATTAAAATTGACTTTAGATATATCTTTCATATAAATATAAAATTAGTATGAATTTGTATTCATATAATGTATATAAAAAATGACACTGCATTATATATTATTAACTTAATATATAAACAAAAAAATAATACCATTACGTGTATCTCACAGTGTATTCAACAGTTATTAAATAAAATACAATTAATAATATATCGGGAATAAATGATCAACTCCAGAAATATCGAATATTGTCAATTTCATCTGCCAAAAAGTGTCATTGAAAAAATTTATATATAGCATTGCTGTGCTGAATCGAGCTTTCATTCAGGCAAGCTTTTGCCACCGCGTGACCGGCGTGAAAAACATTTCTATTCCTAACGGTAGACGATCTAACGCAGCGTTAAAATGCTTAAAACGCGTTCAAAACTCCCTTTTCGAGCCTTTACTGGGCCATTTGCGTCGCAATATTGTCGCTCGTGCGCGCGTGTGGGGAATAAAGTAAATATTGAAATCGCACACGTCCACTGTCGTCCGACGTTCTAGCGATCATAGACTCGGTTGAATTCTTTTGAGCGTGGGCATCTGACAAATCCGAAAATCCGATTTTCCTCGACGAGCGGCCTAGCGAACAGGCGCATCGAAAATTCGATTTTGTAAGCTTTCACGTAATATCGCGCTCAGGTTCCGCGACTCACTTCCGAGAACAGTCACAGTCGCGGAATATGACGCTTAATGTAACTCCATATACCCTGGCGAAACGACCAAACTTTCCGAGGGACATAAATTCGCGGCGCGACTTCAAGACGTTCATAAACGCCTCGCTACGTTTCGTACGATTTACGAATGTCCTAATGAATTTATTAACGTAAAGTTCAAGCGCTTGCGGAAGGATGTACGGTATTCGTTTGCGCGCGAAAAGCGAGCTTCAATATTTTCCTTACCTTTTTACGCGACTCAACTTTAAACGACTTGGATACATCTCGCATTTTTAATAGTGTAGACAAAAGTTCATTGACTTGTCTGTATAAAATAAAAAATGACCATTTTGAACGTTAATGATTAAAAACGATGGTGTTGTGAAAACGAAATTTTGTTACAGAAAAGCTACATTTTTGTTCTAGCCAAATAAAAATGTATAAAGAAAAATCTTTCCACATTCAAAATCAGCGCTCTCCGAGATAGCTCAGCAGAACGCTTTGATACCGGTATGTTGAAAAAGATTCATTTAGAAAGAAAGGGCATTCTCTTTTAGGCTGGTTACAAGGAGCGATCACGTTTCGTAACTGTGTTGCTACTGCAGAAAGAACATAAAAGGGATTTGGAATATTTAATACGCGAACTTAATCAATTTTCCATTTAACAAACTCGCTCAGTCTCGGAACTTCCTTTACTCGTTTAATTATATAATATTTAATTATATAAGGTTTCTTCGCAAAGCAGAATTTTCCGTTTGAGACCGTGAAAACGACGAGTCAAAACGACAAGTCTATTGTTACTAAATTCACAAAAACATTCATTTGCAACGTGATTCCACCTCGCATAGAAAGTCAAGCTAAAGTCGGCTGCAAGTTGTAGATTGTACGCTAAAGTATAGCAAACAGAAATGCGAGTGGCAAAAAAGATTAGCGCTCGTTTTGGTATTCAAAACGCTGCGAGAAAACAGGCGCGGACGGGGCGATATCAGGTGATTGAAAATACAGTACGGCGTAAGGCGAAAATATACAGAGGTCGAGCTCACGTGACGGTTCGGGCGTGCCGGATGCAGCATCCGATTTCAAAGCGGGCGATAACTGAAAAAGTATATTCGACGGACGCGCCATGCGTAGCTCCCGGTCGTTAGGCGGCAAGTATCACGCGACCACTGTCCCGAGGATTTACGCGGCCAAGTCGCGAAAAATAAATGACGCCGAGTAGCGAGCGAGCACGTTCCTTCCTCATCTCTTTCTTTCTTTCTCTTCCCCTTTGTCTGCGGCATAATTGCGATAAATCCGCGCTCAAGCCGTGCCGCCCGCGGATGCGGGTCATGCTGATAAATTGCGTCGTACGTTCGAGGCGACGAGAAAAGCGTGGCTGGACGACGGAAAAATTGCTCGCGGTCGGCCGCGTATGAGGGATGGGATGGAGCGGACGAGTCGAGAGGGATAAGAAATGCCTCGGTTTCTGATATTATGTACAGAAACGAACGCTCGGCAGTAACGACTGGACATCACGAAAAAAGCGACTGTTAGCCAGATAGCTGTCCAACTCCACGTGATGATGTTCGAGCTTCTCTCGAGGACATGGTTTTTCGAGGATAGATTCTGGAGGAATTCGCCGCGACGCCGGATATCTGTCATCTGTAATGTGTCGCGAAAGCGGACGGTGGATTACTTCGTGCGGACGTTTCTAAGTGGTGCGTATTTTTCTTCATATGAAAACGTACTGGCAAATAAATGATAATGTCTGACCATTGCGGTGATAAACAGAACGTTAAACTTTGTCTTTCAAATTATTTGTATCAATATTAAACTGTGCAACAGAGAAAAATTATAGGTATATATAAAACGTAAATCTGATGAATTTCGTAAGTTATATATTTCATACTTTGGATAAAATTTCAGTAAAAAAATACTAATTTTTCTTGTTTGTTATATCTAATAGATAATATGTCACTTTTTGATAAAATATCAGAAGCATATAATGATAACATTCAGTGTATTGACAACAAAAATAAATGTTATATTAACGCCACTTTACATAATTAACGATATTAACAGAAATCAACAATATGAAAATGTATTCAGCATAGAAATTGGAAAAAGCGGAGCCATTCGTTAAGAAGAAACAAAGCAGAAGAAAGGCTAATATATGGAGCATCGAAAATAGTTCCACATTCTGCTGGGTTATAAATATCGCGAGACAAAATTTAGCTGACATCTAACCTACTTTGCGAAACACCTTGAAAAACGCGGAATCGCGCAGAAATGTGCACAATAAATAATCTTCCGATGCCCTAGTACCTAACGACGATGCGGCCCGGTGTTGGGCCGCGGTTTAAGGGACGTTTTTCTCCCTCTGACGTTGTTCTCCGCGCACAATTCCAATGAGTTCGCTACTCTGCCCGCCTCTTTCGCCCGCCTCTGTTTATCACTCTGTTGCTGACGGATAATCTTCTTATCTTGCTCCTCTCGCGTATCCTTTCATCGTACGCGCACCAACTCCACCCATCGAGTCCGGGACTCGCCGCGCCGCGCCGCGCCATGCCTCCCACGGTCTCGGCAACAGACGCTGCGCGATCGTTTCAACCCAGGGAAACTGCCATTGAAAGTTAGCGCTTGGCAATAAGGAGAAAACAAGGAG